>JAECUM010095910.1:0-54288 GCA_016617855.1 Megalonaias nervosa | reverse complement strand
GTTCGAAAATATTGTTATCACTTAAGAATGCCCGAGATGATTCAACACTCAGTACTAAAAAGAGAAGAACTGATTTAATCTTCAAATCCTGGAAATTCCTTTCAGCCAGTTGAGCATCAGTCCCTTCAGTAACCTACACTTTGCATGTAATCATCTGCTATTCAACCTGTGTGTCAGAAAAATAAACAACACTTCCATGTACTGGAATCAAACTAGGAGGAGGCAAGTGGTAACCAAACAACATCTTGCCTTAATTGTTTCAGTGGATAGGAGTGATTCCATTAAGTGGAGGGGGGGGGCCTCCAGCTTTCCAGTGAAATAATTCATTATTTTTTTGGCCAGTGTTTTTATTACGGCTGTGTCATTTTTCCTCCCTTGTGTGTTATAAATTTAGGTAATTCATTTTGCTATTTTTTCCCATTCAGTAAGATTATTACTATATTCAGTATAATACAGCCAGATTGGTGTATTTCCATATGACACACACCTTTCCTTCATCTCTCTATAAATTGGCAGAGTTGCATGTCATCTGTACATGGTTTTAGTACTATTATGAAAATGGGTGTTTTCAACAGGTTGCACAGTAATCTGCATTTCATGCTCTATGCAATACACTATGTGACAGTGTAAGTGCTCACATCTTTTGCTAGTATAGTAATCTGAAAGTGGTGTAATTACAGGCCTCACACCACTCATCATTATTTTTATTCGTCAAGTTTAGTGTGTGATGTTGTAAGTACTCCTGCTTCTTGTATTCCTTGTATTATTTCCTTTCATTCAGACTTGCAGGAAATGTCAAAACAAAACATGTGGATACATGAAAGCCCCATGAGATTCCCACACCACCTGTCTTTCATGCATAGTCTATAGTAACATCTAGCCTTTCTTGTTTGGGTTCAGTCCCTTTAGAAGGTTATAAGGCCTGAGGAAGGAGTCCCAGGCTCATCCAAAGGGAGGAATGATCAGGGTAGAGCAATGGAGAAGCATTGCTCTTAATCAAAACCAAAGGGATGAGAGTGAGATCCACCACCCTTCCCATGAAGGAGGAGCTGCGCCTTCTCCAGGTCCTTAGTTCAGTGGCTCAAGAGAAGAGAGCAAGTTGCAAACCCACCCACCTCCTACCCCTTGATAGAAGAGTAACTAGGAACTTCATTGTGGTCTTGTTCTGGGTAACTAGGAATCTCAATGTAGAAGACTTATTGTGGTCTCGATGATCATTAAGATGAAGATTAAATTTTCTGATATTATTGATTAACCTTGCAGTTAGTTATGAATTACAAAATGTAAGATTCAATATTTTTATATTTTTTCTAATTGTTTAATGATATGAAGAGAAGATAATATCACAAACATGGAGACTAAAACTGTTGAATCCCCAGATAATCGCCAAAGTTTCAAATAGATTGGAAGACAATGGAAACATGCAGTTTTGGAAAGACTGGAAACCTGTAGTTTCAGAAAGACTATCAAAACATTAGGCTTTAGATAGATTATGAAAACCTGCTGTTTTGGAAAAACTATAGAAACAGGCAATTTTAGAAAGATTATGGAAACATACAGTTTTAGATTGACTATGAATGTGACACTATACTTGTATAAACATTGCCAAGTTTCAAATAGACAAGGGAACATAATGTTGGTAAACACAAGGAGTGTGGCAAAGTACAAGTATATTGAAACATGTAGTGTAGTAAAAAACAAGTAATGTGACAATATACTTGTATGCGGATTGGTTATAATAATTTTGTGTACAAATAAGGAAACATGCCATCTGGGAAAGACTATGAATGTGATTCTGTACATGTATAAAGAAACATGCAGATTTAGAGTGATTATGAAATTTGATACTACATGTATTTGTATAAGCATTGATCTTCATAAATCTGTGTACAAAAGGTGTACAGGAAGAAAAAACATTGTACAGCTTTCTTTATTGCCTAGTGTGAATCAAAATGAAATTAGAATTAAGAAACTTGCTAAAAAAATGAGACAACCATGAAGCGATTTAAACTGAAGCAAGCAATTGTTTTGAAAGTTCTTGCTGGAGGCAACCCATTCTGTGTGTCTGTGTGTGTGTGTGTGTGTGTGCACATACATGAGTGCAGTGCCAGTTGAATACATAATAATAATTCTACTACATAGGTGTGGGTGCGCGCATCTGCATGCACAATGCCAGTTAAATACATAGTAATAGTTCTACTACCTGCCACTTCACATTGCATTTGGAATTAAAGGTATCCAGTGTTGGATTAAAATTAATCATTACATGTAAGAACAATAATTTTGACTGTATACTATAGGTTTTTAAAACTTTGCTAACTTATTTTTATGTATTTGTCAGCTTGGCTGATGATTTGAGGAATGATAGGAAATAAGGAACATGTTAGACAAAAAAATTGTGAACCATGACACTACCATGTTATATTCAGATTTGTGTTATGATGAAGCACATTTTGGCAGGTTTACCCAATATGTGGTCATAAAAAAGAGATAAATGACTCCATTATTTATTAAAAATATAACAACAAAGTGCTCTAACAGTTTAATCCCTCCCCCCATGAAGTTTCAATACATGCATAAATTTGCTTTCACAGGCTAGCCTATGTCAGAATTGTCAGTTGCCCAAGTGTGCAATATGAGGCCCACTCTGGCCTCTTTTCATTAGAGTTATTTCCATTGAAGCCGATTGCAATGCATGACACGGTATTGTGACAGCAACTAGTCTTGCAATTAATGAAGGACTTTGATATTTATATTATTGTCATCATCTGAAAACATGCATATGACGATCACTCATCTCCAATGAAAAGCTCTGTGCAGGATGCAGGAGAGGTGGGGTCATTTTTAGGTGAGCATTTTGCTCATCATTACCATAGTGTTTACCTTTAATAGCAAAATATTGAAGATAAACAATGAGTTTCATAATTTTATTTATGAAATAGCACAAATTTAGGGTTCTTCTTAATCACATGATGAGAAACATTTTTTATTAAATAAATGTGTATAATTAGTGTAACTGAATTGCATCAGGCTACCTTGAACACTGCCCTTGCTTAGTAGGATATGATGTGTGCATGATATTACACCCCTGAAATATATGGAAAATTTCAGTGGGTTATAGCGTTACACTCATTTAAATATTAAATTGGTTATATCATTATGCTCCGCAAGTACATGGAAATATTAAATGGGTTATAGGATTACACTCATCAGATACTTGGAAATGTTAAATGGGTTATAGGATTACACTCATCATATACATGGAAATGTTAAATGGATTATAGCATTACACTCATCAAATATATGGAAATAATAAATGGGTTATAGGATTACATTAATCAAATAGATGGAAATATTAAATGGGTTATAGAATTACACTCATCAGATACTTGGAAATGTTAAATGGGCTATAGGATTACACTCATCAAATACATGGAAATATTAAATGGGTTATAACAATACAATCATCAAATATGTTGAATTATTAAATGGGTTATAGCATTACACTCATCAGATAGATAGAAATATTAAATGGGTTATAGGATTACACTCATCCAGTATATGAAAATGTCAAATGGCTTATAGGATTACACTCATCAAATATATTGAATTATTAAATGGGTCATAGCATTACTTGTAAATGTTAAATGGGTTATAGCATTACACTCAGATATATGGAAATAGTAAATTGGATATGCAAGATTATAACATGGGCATCATATGATAAATGTCCTGATGAATTTTCCATTCTTTCTTCTGGAGATATATTCAGATAAAATCAATGGAGAGACAAATGTTATAGATCTGTCCATAGTATTCATGCTAGAAATGAATTATGTCTGCTGCCAGTGGTTTCAGAAGCAACTTATTTCACATAAGGCAATAAAAAAATTATACAAAATAAATCTCATTTTGAATTTATTCTTTTAAAGGTGGCAAGGCGGACTACTCCTAGCAAGTCTAAAGGAGAGAATGATCCAAGTAAAACAACACCAAAGTCAGACACCAAGATCTCAAGCCAGACATCAGTGAATGATGATAACCATACCAAAACCATACATGCTGATGAGACCAGCAAAATGGCTGATTCAGGTTCTAATGCGGACAAAAATGTCACAGAATCTGATAATTCAAAAGATTACATAAAAAATGACATTGAAGCAGAGATGAAAACTTGTCAGAAGCTGGATTCCTACCAACCAAAAGAGCACACTTCCAAGACTCCCAAGAGGAGACTTGCTGCTAAATTGAATTTCTAAGAGTTAGAGCAATTTAGAGATATGGACTGTTACTCTTTCATGATTTTGGTTTTATTTATTGTCAAGCCTGCCATATCAGAAGCTTAACCCATTGATCACTTTGGCGTGTCTGTTTCCTCATCTTTGCATCCATCTGTACACATCCTAGATTAAGGTACAGGGGTTTTTTAAACATAAAGCTCACAGAAACAGTTTCTTGTTTTTATGTATTGTAGATTTAGAATTATCTCAAACTTTTAATTTCAAATAGAAATCTTTTCAGATTCATTTATAATTTGATTTTAGAACTACGCAAAATTAGAAATTTCAGCTTGGAAGTACAATCTGCCTTGATATTCACTACTCATGAAAATGCTGCTGCTGTCCCCTAAACCATTAGAAGAAGTGATATATAATACTTAACAAACATTATTGCTAAAACTTTTTTGATGCATTCAATGATGCAAAGATTGTCAGGCTTAAAAAGCAATGGTCACTAAATGAGGTCACCTCATAAATGATATTAGGATGTACCTTGTGCTTCATCATAGAATGGTTTATTAGATTTATTCAAATGACCGATCTAGTTAATTGTGACAGCAAGTCTGATATGAAGAGTGTTCAACCTGAAAGAAAGCCAAATAACAGATACTTAAATATTCTGACCTTAAAAGTGATATTTTGACATATCTCCTGCTTCATCATAGAATGGTTTGTCATACTTACTCAGAAGACAGAATTTTCCTTGTAAACTGTGAAACCAGTCTGCATTCTGAAAAAGATGGCTGCAATATATGTATCAAAGTTGCATAAAATGATGGTGACCTCTGAAGGAAGGCAAAGTCGGACAATCACACCCATGGTGTTTTTCTGTTAACAGAAAA
This sequence comes from Megalonaias nervosa, assembly GCA_016617855.1. Classification (NCBI taxonomy): domain Eukaryota; kingdom Metazoa; phylum Mollusca; class Bivalvia; order Unionida; family Unionidae; genus Megalonaias; species Megalonaias nervosa. The sequence continues at coordinate 49,166 of JAECUM010095910.1, read as the reverse complement.
CTCCAGGGTGATCCAAACATGGTAATTTAGCATGTATTTGCTAGTAATATCTAAACAACGCCATGGTAGATTTATTATAATGATATATATAACCTTTATACATAAGTTAATTGTTCTTATACTAGGTGTATTTTGTCTCACATCAGTAACCATTTAGAGGCATAGCTATCACTTTTCCAGTAGCAATTGCAGCAACAGCATCAAGATTCAAGTTTTTTAAAACTTTTTTGCCAGTTTGATCCATGTGGGATACATCAACACAATAACGCAGGAGAGACATGTTTTGTGTAAAACTTATTTTATTTTTGGTGTTCATGGAAATAGATAATTTCCAGAAGAGCTAGGAATTATGGGAAAATATTTTCTGAGTGGCTTTTATTAAATGTGTCTAGTTCAAACCACATTGTTTCTCTCAAGTGTCTGAGTGACCCTGTGTTTTTTGGGGGGTCTGTCACATGATGCCAGTTCTGTATGAACTTTTGAGTTGTAGGGAATTCCATTGACAATTGCATTTTCTAGTGAACAATTTTATTTTAGTCATGGAACATTCATTGCATATTTTGATAATCTTTTAAAGAAGCAAACTGAAAAAAACTAAATTATTGATGTTTCAGTCATTTTATTATCTAGAACATGCAGTTATATGTTTGCATGCAGGGAGAGTTTTGCAAAATTTTGATTTCTGTCCTGAATTTTTGTATTATGAATTCATTTGTTGGCTAAATTTATATGTTGGGACTGTTTTTCTCATGTGACCTTAACATTCTAAATTTAATGAGGAAGTTTTATTATTTTTGCTTTTTTAGTAATGTATCACATACACACACAAATGCACATGCACAGAGAGGCAAAACAAGATTTTCTGATCAGCTAATTTGTTGTGATTAATTTACTGGGATGTGGAAATTCCAATTTAAGTTAATGAATGGTAAAAGTCACAGGTAATCTAAGGGTTGCCCCAAAATGTCTACAGCATATACAATGTGTACAATGTCTTCAATGTAGTGCATACAATGTGTTCAGTATGTACAGTGTCTAGTGTGTGCAATGTCTATTATGTGTACAGTGTCTACAGTGTGTGCAATGTCTATGTGTACAGTGTGTACAATGTATACAGTATAATGTCTACAATGTGTACATTGTACATACAATGTGTACAGTGGTGTATAATGTCTACAATGTGTACATTGTGCATACAATGTGTACAGTGGTGTATAATGTCTACAATGTGTACATTGTGCATACAATGTGTACAGTGGTGTATAATGTCTACAATGTGTACAAAATTAAATGTTTTTAAAATAACATTTGTTGCTGATTGCTCTGTATTTTGATCACACAAATTGCTTATATTTGTAACATCCAATCAAATATTGCTTATATATGTAACATTTGTTCAAATATTTATTATATTTGTGACATCTAGTTAAGAAAGCATGCTATTGAAAATTTTTATAGGATGACAAATGTCATGGATTGTGATTTGATTGGAAACCTTTTAATATGAGTTTAGTTTTTAAACATTGGTTTGGTGGCAACAGTTGTCTCTGCAAATTAAAAACAGATCTTTTTCACCTTACATGTTGTGTCTTTTCAGAATTCATAAAATGTACTTTTCATATCGTTTCAGCAATTATGGACTTCAGTTTCTAATGAAATGACCAGAAAAGGTCCATTTTCTTTATTTTTCTGGCATTTCATCCATGTTGGAATCATTTTAGGCCAGTGTATGTTCACTAATAATAGCTTCATTCAGTACTGATCATTGTATTGTACATAATTTAAAAATGGTATGGAAACCCATCTCCAATATCCCATGTTCAGTTTGATTCACTTGCAGATGATTTCGTATCTCTGTTTCCATGCAAAAGTCCATGTTTTAGATTCTTTTGTGTCTTTGAGATTTTTGTACATGTGAGTCAGTAACTTTCAATCCCAAGCTTTAAAAAAATCATATAATAGATTTGATTACACCTGAACTGCTAGTTATGCCCAGTATAAGTATTGATTTATGTATATGAATGGTTATTCCTTTCATGACATATTTCAGATGACTTTTGTTTTATGCAATATTTTTTGGAACCACATATGATGTTTGAGTGATATATAGAAATTTAAAGACTCTAACTAATAAAATTGTTTAAATTTTTTTATATTTGTTCGTTGTATGTGCTGGAACCATTTGAAGATGGCATGCTGTTTATTTAGATCAATCACTTGATTTAGGGTTTGGGTTATGAATGAATTCCCAGATATGAGAATTTTAAACCTAACATACCTCCCTCCCTCAATACCTCTCTATCTCTCTCATGCTGCCTTTCTCTTTATCTATATGTAAATATGTATGTATGTGTCGCCATCTTCTGTGATCATTTGGATCTATGTACATGTATCTGTGTATGAAAATTATTCAGTTATTTGCTTTGTGACAGTTTTTTTATTTCTTCATGGCTAGAGACAAGAGACAGTAATTTATTTGTTGATGGCTAGAGACCAGGGAGGTGTGTCTTTGATTTGAATGTTTAACATAGCTTTAATAATTGTTTCAGTCACATCAGTATGATGTCAGCAGTGTGGCAGTTTATAGTAACATCTAACACTGGGGCATCATTTCACAGACATGTAGCATCATGTCCCACCCAGTCACGTTGTCCTGACACCAGGCCGACCACTCCTAACACCAGCCTCTTAATGCTGAGTGCCTAGCGAGGCAGCTGCTAGTACCCTTTTAATAGATCTTTGGTATGACTTGGGGGGGGGGGGGTCAAATCCACAACCACCCTCATCCAGGGTTGATGCTCTAACCACTTAGGCCACTGGAGCAGTCAACCATTGAAGTAATTTATTTCTTCATAGCTAGACTCCAATTTCAAACTGCATTGATGTGCAGTCATCTTTAGTCTTGTTGACCGTTGTGGAAAGTAAAAAGCGGTGCCATTATGGATGTATATCAAAGTATATTCATTGATGTACCATAATCCATGTCAGGTGGAAAAACTATGCTCCACAAATCTATGTTCAAGTTGGTCATATTGCATAATAAAAGTTGTCCCCTACTGAGGAAAGTTGATTTATGCCTTCCTTTCAGACTTGAATGACATCAAGAAGCAAGAGTTTGGTACTGGTAAAGGTGCACAATTTTTGTCAGTCATGCTAATTGACAAAACTTGTTGGCCCTTACCATCAAGAATATCATTAGCCACTTTGACAAACCAGCCTGTGACCTTGGACATTAATTATACACTTTGACAAACCAGCCTGTGACCTTGGACATCCTAACATCCTCATTATACACTTTGACAAACCAGCATGTGACCTTTAACATCAATTATACACTTAGACTAACCAGCTGTGACCTTGAACATCAATTATACACTTTGGCAAACCATCCTGCAACCTTGAACATTAATTATATGCTGTTGTGGTACAATGCAACTATTTGAAAAATAGAGTATTGTATCTGTAACCATAGGAAACACTATGGTTACTCCAGCATCTGTCACAAAATGTGTTTAATATTTGATTACAAGTAAGCCATTAAATTCTAAGTCAAGAAAGTAAGTTTGGGTCATACCAATGATTGTAATCTTTTATTGGCTTCTTCAGGGGGTACGCTTCTAAAGTGTTGTCTGATAGGAAAACATTTTATGATGAAGCACCAGACATAACTTGGAGAACGAAGGCAGCAATAGATTTAGTACATTACTAGATGTGATCTATCACATGGCAGTAGGCCAGTTGGAATAGATGGGATGTGTCACATGGCAGTAGTGTCAGCTGGAACATGAGCAGCACAGGGGGTCAACCGGCCTAAGGGGCGCCAGACATGGGTGAAAAAAATGATGCAAAAAAATACATGGAACCGTTGGAATGACCAATGAACAGTGACATAAACTATGTGACACATCATGATGTTTTTATTATGTGCTATAAAATGTGAATATTTTTATTTGATATGAACAACATAGGGGGGTTAATCGACCTAAGGGGTGCAAGACAAATCTTCACTAACTTGTTGAACAGATTTCTCACTAATTTGATAAATTTTATTGTTTTTAATATTAAGGTTAATGTAATCTTGTTGATTTTTTTATTTTACATCATCTGAAGCATTTGTTATCTCGAAGTATCTTTTCAACACACAATATTTTCTCCCCCCACAAGCAGCACACAATTGTGTTTTTCCCTTAACACCAACTCCACAAACCTGACAAGGTTTTGGGCCAGTGCTTCCATGTTGAACACTCTGTAAATGAAGCACACAATAATCACTGCGACGATTTTTTTCACAATGCATAGACGACCCCATCATCAGTCACATGCAACTGTTATATGTCTGGTTGAACATTATACTATTAGTAAAAGTCTAATTAGATGAAAGCCTAATTAGGGAAATACTATTATGTATATTAAAGAAAAGTAATCATATAGTATGGGACAAAGTTAGATTACTGCAACAAAAGAATCAAGATCTCATTGGGAACAAAATCATATTTCCAAAATCAAAAACAGATTTAAATCTCATCAAAAATTACATCAGATCACTAGAAGTAACACAAGAGGAATTTACAAGGTTATCTGCGATTGAGCCAGAGCACATCACCAAATCAGATTTTGACGGATTACCAGGTGACAGAAAACAAGTACCATTTGAGTTTTAACTGCATGATTTTATCAAACAAGCAAAAACCGAATTTATCAGCGATGGTGCGTCACATGTTTTTTCAACATTTAAGATCAATGGGGATGAAACATTTATTGATTCCACAATGGATGACAAACGAACAGCTGCTATTGTTAATAATCTTGTTGATGACAGTAAGTATATATTCAGAATAAAATTTGTTGCTGAACATGTTAGTGAATATGGTCCGACTTGGATTATTCATGATAAACTCAACCCTGTTAAGGAATCACAGTGACATATCAATGTCATTGTTGATAAAAATTCTAAAGCAGGTATTTTCACCAAATTGACAAACCATACAACAATAACGCATATCCGTTGTTTATGCGCCTTATCGTTTGATCTCCTTGCTTTCAGTCTGTTTTAAGGTACTGGAGTGCCTGATTCTCCAAAGAATTGGTCCTGACTTGGAGAATATCATAAATGTTGAGCAGACAGGCTTCAGGCATGGCCGTAGCACTTGCGATCAAGTCCTTGCCCTGACTACATTTGTTGAAAACTGGTTTCAGAGGAACCTTAAAACTGGAGTTGTTTTTCTAGATCTAACAGCGGCATATGACACAGTCTGGCATGCAGGGCTGCTGTTGAAAATTTGATGTCCAAAGAGTCGCTGTGCAAGTGTTTGATCAAATAGTTCAATGATTGCCTGATCGCGATGCATCACGGTGTGTCCAATTCTGATTTTAACATGTAGTTGTTGCATCAGCGTCGTTACTGCTCCGAGAAATTCTTTGCCAGGATCAATCTGTAGCAATTGTGGCCATTGCAGACCACCATGTGGCCAGGGTCCATGTTGATAAATTTGTTCAAACGCTGCTGCGACCTCAGTTGCTGTTTTAGACGATGACTTTGTAGTACGTCATGTGGTAAAAACAAGATATCTGCCTGATGAATTTCGTTGGGTGTGCTGACATCAAACCGTCCATATTTAATTGTTCTGGGATGTAGAAGATAAATTTGCCATAAGGCCTGTCGTGACAACCAATCTGCAGCTACGGCTCATGTGACACCTACTGCATCAGCGAGCTTTTTAATTTCTGCCGTACCTCTCCAATATCCTCTTGGACTATAATAAACCGACTCCATCATGTAATTGTTGGCATTTAATTACCCACTCCCAACACTATTGTACCTTTCATCGCCAATCTTATCAACCAATTCGCGAGTGATTCTCGTATGTTTTTATTTTTTATCGAATTCAGCGTATGAATCGACTTGACATCCGCGACGTGTCATTGTAGATCTGGATTTTTATACACGACATCATGAACATGGCATGCTTGGTCAATCGCATTTACCAGAAATTCGCCTGGTTTTGGTTGATTTTTTTTGTCAAGTCTAATATCAAGGCGAGTTCCAGGACCACAATAATTATATCCTAGAAGATGTTTTTCCCCAGGATACTTAGCCCATGGCGTTCCAGGTATTTTCCCAAGTGCCTTAGCAATATTGCCTCCTTTATTTTGCAACAGGAATACTCACAAACTTATATTTTTGTGTGCCGCATTTTACACATTTACCTGTAAGTGCCGGAGTGTTATTTTTCAACGTGGTTGCTCTCAGACATTTTGTACCAGTGACCGTCTTGCATCTAACACAAATAAACTCATGATTATAAATAATATTATATCTGTACAATATGAACGTGATTGACATTTCAGCGACAAGTGAGCAAGCACCAGTCAAGCATCATCCAGTGTTACCAAATTCCATTCGAGCTATTATAATTGGTCTAACTGAGTCGAGTAAAACCCAGTTGCTGCTCAACCTGATAATGAGGTGGCTCAAGTGGGACAAACATTATTTCGTAGCGCTATCTGTGGATGACCAAGGATGCTATAATGTTCTCAAGGAATTTAATGAACCTGAAGCAGCCGAAGACGATGTTATTGAATTCATAACAGACGTCGATGTAGTGCCGTCCGTCGAGGATCTTAACGGGGATATCAACAATCTACTGGTTTACGATGATGTCATATTTGACATACAAGCAAATCCAGCCAGAATATTTTCACGGGGCAGACATAAAAACATAGATGTCATTTACGTCACTCAGCGGTACACTCAGATTCCCAAGGTAATGAGAGATAACTGTAAGTTTTGGTTATCTTTAACGGGGTTGATATACATATGCTTGAAATATTCATCAGACGTGGTGTCCAGGCGACATGGACATAGGTAAGTTTAAAGATTTCTTCACAGGTGCACAGAAAAGCCCGCATGGATTCATCACGATAAGTTTACAGATCCATCAACGCGTTATCGAATTAGTCTAGATACAATCTTTTATTAAAGAAATGCATTTGTTGTATAATGAACCAGGAAAATATTAAATTGATTATCTCTACGATCGAACAATTGCAGCAAGATGGTCTCACGGCTCAACTCGATGTTGAAAAAATCAATGATGATTTTGAGATGATACAGCAGTGACGTGAAGAGGACAGATATACACTAGCTGCAGAGCACAGAGTTATCAAATTACTCCAACGCGAAATGGAATTGTTATTGGCGGATTTACACGAGCAACATGATATAGCTAAATTTGTTCCATTGGCAAGCGCAGTTGAGAAAATACGATCAGATTTGTCTCGACAATATGACACTCGAGCGGCTGTAAGTGCACGTGCAAGACAGCTATAAAAAATAAAAAAAAATTAAAAAAAAAAAAAAATTGTACTGGAATTTATTAAGATTCCCACAGAATGAGAAGAATAGCCCAAAGAACAAAAATTAACTACAAAAATGGGTGGGGGGGTGTGTTTGGTTGTTTTGTTTTCTTTTGTTTTTTTTGTCACTGGGCTGTTTCACGGCCTGCCACGTACATACAAACTAACAGTCAATTCTGCACCAAGTGTGTCCGATAAATTACTGTCTTGGTCGGTTGGACGAAAACGTATTCGTGACAGAGATAGATTATGACATCGTAAATAAACAGGATTAACTGGTACCGACACAATCAAATGACCCGGCGGGACGTCCGGAGAAATGCTGTAAAGAACATATCCCTGCTGGGCCTGCCCTAATGCTTGCCCAGACGCAGTATAGCTACCGTCGACTGCGTCACAGACTAGATTTACAGAAATCGTCGACGTGATGTTGACAATACCCGGCGATACATGACGACCACTAAATGTTGGATCGTTGTCGTGCCGAAGAATATCTGGAGGGCCCCGTAACTTCCCCCATGCGGAATAGATCCTTGGAAAATATTTGTCAATTATGTCACTGAGATCCTTCTTCATTTTACCGGTATCCAACCCGGGTGGTTTGAACGCACGCATTTGGTCTTCGGTGATCTTGAAATAATCAAAAATAACTTTTTATAATCGGGATTACTACGGGCTGTCCAGACAACCTTACCTGTTAAACTCTCGGTGCTTACCATAATCAGATGTCTTATTGTGTTAACGACTCTTTTTTTCAGATCATCATTCGGATATTCAATCACATACTGATCAAATAGCGTTCGTAGACTGCGTTGTGTATTTTCATGTCCCTGCGTAATTATATTGGCGATATTTTGCTATTTGAGGAACTGGTATTTTATTATCCCGACTTCACCATCCAGGGAAGAGTCTGTTTCTCTCATATAACCAAAAGATTCTAGTGAATAACCAGATCGCGTTGGTTGTGGTAGTCCAGTATCAATCGGCGCTGCTAGCGGACATCCCAACACGGTTCTGATGGACTACTTATATATGTAAACGGCGTAATTGGATTCCGTAGAATCCCCCGCTTTTATTTCAATGGCGGCACTCAACGTTTGCTCGTGTACCTTGATAACGATCTTTGATTCTTTCCTGTTAATGATTTAATTCTGCGCTGAAGTTCATCATTGATTTGTTAGATTTAATATGATTCTCTTGCGAAGGTAATGACTTCTCAGATTGGGACTTGCCCACGAGTTGCATCAGCTGAGGTTTTATGCGAGAATACTAGTGAATTGTTAGCATCTAATCCACCAAATGATTTTTTTCTGATATTTGGCCAACTATAATAAAGTCGTAATTGTGCCAGTGCGGTTTCAAGTAACCGACCATTAGGAGCTTTTATCGGAGTTGGAAAACCAATATCGAATTCTGGCCATGTTGACGTTGCTGATATCATTGTGGTAGTCGGAGGTGTCGTGTTAGCGATGATCTGTTCTAGTCGTGTGGTTATTTCCGCGGTCATTATTATCTATACGAAGGATTCTAAATGTGGCACTAGCAACGATGGCAACGGTGTGTTGGCGTTCTTGTCTGATATTGCACCGTCGTTTAACCCCGCTGACAGTATCGATAATATATTTATGCACCCATATGTTTCAGCATAAGTTATTTCTGTGTGCTCGTGCAAATTTTTACTGGCACTTGTAGATATTTTTTCGCGATAATATTGAATATACCAGCTACACTGACAACAACAACGACGACGATTCCAACCACTGGCGGTATCACGTACTTCACTGAAAACGTACCGATTAACGTCGTTGTTTCAGCGACCAGCGTATACAACATTGTCGATGGATTGTTTCGTCTTCGATATTTTTTCTTAGTTTTATCATGCGCTCGTCAATAATTTCTTCCAGAGTTGCCTTCCACGCACACGCTGGATTATACCGAAAGGATTGTGTGGGATTCATTATGGTATATACTAAGTTACCAATTGAGGTGTTTTCGCGACGAATTCCAGACACCAACAATATGTCGTTGTGGTTAGGGTTTTGTCTTCTGGATCCAGTATGACTATTTCCTCGGCATTTATTTAACACGACTGAGACGGTTCCGGAAAATCTATCTGTGGAATGACGCCATAGATATGTCGCAAATATCCTAAATTTAGCGGTGCTAAACATGGAGAATCTGTACACCCCGGTAACCTGAGCGATATGTTCGATTGTTTTCTTTTGACCACGTTGCCGATCCAGACGCTACTGTGTATACCGATTTCATGAGCGGAGTTGTATGTATGAACAACACGATCTTGAATCGCTTTGATTTTATTCGGCGCTGTCAACGAGGCTTGTGCGATTTTCAGAGAGCTTAATATCGACGACCGTTGGATTTCCAAAGAAATTATCTAGGGTTCTATTTATGTTTCTACGAAAATTTGCAAACGCGGTTACATGACTAGTGTATTCAGATCTGAATGTGGTCAGTCCATCATTGATTGTCATTAATGAGCTCATCATCGCGATGTTGCTGTTGTCAACGTATTTCTTCGTTGCAGCGTCATCGTTTCGTGTTGCTTCTCTCAAATTATCAATGCTACCTCCGCTCATGTTGAGATCGCCAGCCATTGCATCGCCTGTTTTAGCAAAGTACTTACTTATCTCAGTTCTGATCGTGGTGTTGTTGTTGTCCACGTATTTTTTTTTCTTGCCACGTCATCGTCTGATTTTTGTTCTCTCGCATTGATAATTGTATTTCTGCTCATGTTGAGATCACCATACATTACGTCTCCAATTCTTCTAAGTCCAGCAATCTCTCCCATGATTGTTAGAACTGAATCCCTCAATTCTTTGATCCTACTGGTTTTAGTAAACACCACTATGTTATCTTCGGCCGCGCCTAGAACTCGCAGAATAATATCTGTCAAAGAGATATTACTCGTCTTTCTCCATCCGTGCTGATCCTGAAAAACAACAACTTCATTTGGGTCAACATCGGGGAGACGCATTACATAAGCGAGTTCACCTCGTGTTGCATATTTTGATAAATCAATGTCGCCCTGGGGCTTGCCTTTAGCAGATCTTCCGTAAATATCTACTATTATAAATTATGAACCTGTTTAAAACGACTGTCGTGTTTGACCTATTGTAGCCCGATGAATAACAGTTTGTCAGCAAAATCAATGACTTTAATAGTCTGAGATCTCTTTGTAAAATCTGGTAATGTTCTGTATATTATGCTAGTCTCACTCGAATTATTTATCTTGAAAATGATAAAGATTTTTGGGGATGAAATAATCACCCCATGATTACCTTCTATAAAATTTACTTCAATGCCGTTTATATCTGCTCTATTAACATCATAACTATCCTCTTCTTTGCGAGAAATATGTGCGACAGATATTCTGAAATATGTTTTTTATAACAAATTACCAGTGTATGGGATTCTCAACAAATTAACGTTGCTCTCCTTGGAATGATGGTAAATGAATCGAGTATAAATGGTCTCTTCGTAATGTCCTGTACATCATTCATTCTAGTGTTCATATTATCAATATCTGTATCAGTATTTGTAATATTATCATTTATCCTTGTGATCTCTTCTCGAAATTCTTTAACCGATCCTGATATTTCTGAGAACGTTCCGTTAATCGTTTGGATTGAGGTTTTAACGCCGACTATATCACTAAGTTGTGTATGAATTTCAGAGAGCTTAGTGCTGACGGTTATTGGGTTTCCAAAAAAATCATGGGCGATTTGAAGAAGAATCTGATAGTTTCTGAGATGTCTCGTAAGCACGGTTACGTGAACATCATACTTAGACCGTAATGTGGTTAATCTATCACTTGTTGTTGTTAACGAAGTCCTTATCGTGACATTACCGTCGTCCACGTACTTCTTCGTTGCAACGTCATCGGCTAATTTCGGTTCTTACAAACCAGCAATTATATTTCCAGTCATGACGAGTGAACCGGTCATTGAACCACCGGATATAGGGACATATCTACGAAATTCTGCAATTGATATATTCGAGATTTTTATTGTTCCGTCGCCGGTAAATACCACGATGTTATCGTTGGTTGCATCTAAAATTCACAGGATAATATCGGCCCACTTAATATTGCTCGTCTTTATCCGTCCTTGCTGATCTGAAAAATAATAACCTCATCCGGATCAACCCGGGTGAGATGAATAAGATCAGCAAGTTCATCTCGCGTCACATACGCAGACAGATCAACTTCACCTGTGCACTTACGTATAGCAGATCTCAGTAAATATCTACCATTATGGTGGCGCTCTACAGTTTCATATTTTGCATAGGGTTAGAATTTTAAAGAAAAAGAATTTCCCCGGGTTTCCTCACTAGTTATACTGGCTATTTAAAAAAGACCTTGTATATCTTAGGTACTGTTCAAAGAACCTTTAATTCCCTTTATTTTGGTGTGTTATTGATGGGTGTAGTATGGGTTATAGAGTATACAGCTTGGCGTTACTCCAGATGTGCACCTTTCAAAAAGTGCTAGCTCCACTTGGTCATTTTCACTTCCTGGACTTCAGAGGTAAATTGTAAAAAAAGAGCCGATAACTTTTTTTACATTTTATATATTTGGTAATTCATTCATTGCACTTTCAGAAGCTGGTATTGTCTAGTCTGGCAAAATTCATTTTCCCTATTTAATAGCTGCTAAGGATAGTGTACTTTAGACAAATTTAGGCTGCTTTTTGGAGCACAAGGGAGCAGTCATTTTAGTTAGCAGTGTGCTAAGGTCATTTACAATTTCCAAAAGTACAATATCCAAAGAAATGTCAGCCACATTACATCAAAGTAGCATAGAGGCATGCCAACATTCTCTCCACTGTGCATGTTTTAAATGCAAACAACTTCACCTTACAGACGTCACTCTCTCAAAAGTACATAATAACTGGTGAGCGTCCCCTATAAACCATTAACCTGTTTAAAACGACCACTTGTGTATTCGTGCGCGACTTTATGCAGCGGTGCTGATGACCTTGACACGGCGTTAAGTACCTCAAGCAGTTCTGGGCCGCATATTGGTGGATCCGTTGTTATCTGTGTTGGTAATGTTGAATACCATGTCGGTGGAATGCTATGCATTCTACTGCTATATTCTAAATATTCTCTCGGTGGTACCAATCCATACGAATCAAAATAAACAACTCCACATGGATCAACCGCATATGCAACCCAATGAGTACCTGGAGCTGAACTCCATCGAGATTAATGATACCGGTTACAACACAATTTGGTTTTACCTGTAATTGATCACGCATGAAAACACCTCTGAAGATTTTTATGTTTAATCGCCGAGCAGCACCAAGTAAATCAAAACTGGACATGGGGAGTTTTAGCGAAACTCCCCCGGCAGTCTCAGACCTTGACCATACCGAGTTCCTGGTAATCTTAGACTGCGTCCTTTTTGAAGTGTTTCTGCCATGTCCTGTTGCTTTTTTAAGTGCCATACCGACATCTGTACCAACGGCACCAAGTGCAGCTGCTTTTGCAACAGATGGAGCCAATGATGAACTTAGCGCTGGTAACGCCACAAGAAACGGAAATATATACCACCGATTTTTGTTGCGTCGCTGATCTCATTCGCAGAAAGATCAAGTCAAACGCCAGTTCTTTATTTCTTGGTGTCATTGTAGTGTTTCAGTTGACGTTCAGTCGACGATAATTTATTTGTGCCTTGCAGCACCGCTGATTTCAGAGTTATTTTTGCCCCCAGAATTCTTTTTCGATGCGGATTGCAGTTTTTTAATCTGACTAGGTGTCAGAGTAACATTGGCGTGATGATATGATATTATAACATCATGAATGATCTAATTAGATGTTCGGAAAACACTTGCATGTTTTCAACGGGTGTATCAATCACTCTCATTCGTCCACCAACACCTTCAAGCAACATTGTTTTGTCTGACAGTATAGCAGCGATTGCTCTGTAATTAGCAATAGCACCTGGTATTACCTGGTGTTACGCGAACCCGAAAATGTATATCAGCGACTGACTGCCTACGCCAATCTAAATGTTCGAGCGAGAAATAATAGATCGGATACAACGACGTAAAATCTCGCTGAGATGTCTGCAAACCAGAATCAACATTCTGATCACGACCCATAAACGTCATCAAACGATGATATACATGTGCAACTTGATTATTCTCAAAATTCAATAGTACTTCCTCAGATGGTTCTTGATGACCATTTATCCTCAGAGAGACTTCAGAAACTCCAAGCGGGTCAAACACCATTGGGTTTCGCACCTGCGGGCCTACTCTGACATTATCCTGAAACGCTATGAATATTTGCTGTGGCGCTGAAATTCCCTGCTATGATGCTATCTGCCATATAAATAACCTAGCAACGGTACTCTCTACAATGTCTGTGGTCATCGTCAAATATGACAACGTTGACTTGCCACCGTTATCCATGAAAGAGAGCAGCCGTTGTTCTTCAACGAGTGATGGTGTCATTGTTGGTATCCTCAACGAAAGTTTTGTCAGTATTACTTTACCAGCATCACCAACAGGGCGCCAGATTGCATCGTCGTCGGTGGCTTTTCTGACAAGCACAATATTGTGTTTAGCACCGAAAATAACTTTACTGACATTTCTGCAGAATCCAAAGATATGAGAATTACACATGAAAATTCTCTGTTATTACCTTTTAACACTGATCGCCGTGCTGCAAATCCCAGGTTGAATTCTGGATTGACGCTCTGTAGTGTCGTAAAAGCAGCGGCAGGTCGTGGTATCGTTCCAGCTGCTGAAACATCGGAACTAGCCTGAGCTAATTGTACCATGAGATGCTGCCTATCGCCAGGGTGGTCAGCGATGTCCTTGGCGAACATCATTGACGGACCGGCTGACCATGGATAATCATCGGAATAGCTTGCCAGTCCTAGTATTGTTGTGGCAACATCAACATTTTCCAGACATGATTAAATGTTTTTTCCATCGCTCATATACGTGGCACTGTTATATAATGCCATAACACAATTAATAACAAAACCAACTCAAACTTCAGCTGCATATGCTGTGTCATCCGTTTTCAGAAGTCTTCCTTCGATCTCAGTGAATGCCTCGGCAAGCATAAAATATCTGCTTGTATCCTGCACTTGTAGCTCGATTCGTCCACGTGCGTCAAGTACACGTGCATCATAAGAATAATACTGATAATCACGCACTGATTCATCTTTGAGGACTGGTGCGTCCATGTCAAATGCTGGATCAGATACACGTTTGAACATTATATTATAATTCGATGTTGTCTTAAACGATGTTCTGACACCGATCAATATCACCAACGATGACAGGCCAGACAGCTTCCCGCTATCAGGTTTGCGGTTATGTTTTTTTCTATCTCAGTTGCGGCTTGTTTAGTCGGTGATGGCACTACAGCTAATTCTTTCAACAGCTCATTTGCAGCTTGGTTTATTATTTTGCTGACACTTGCTGGCATCACATCGGTACTGGGCAGTTTTATGGAATGCTTGCGCTGGAATGCTTCAGATTCTGCTGTGGTTTTCGTCGTACTAATCGTGAGAGTCTGTCTTTGACCGCTGAGAATGCTTTAACAGTGTCAATAGCCTTATCACGAACAACTTCGATGGCTTTCATACCTAATTGTTTTGCAATCGGATAGATTTTAGGGCTATCCTTCTGAATAAACCTTGAACAACATCGCCGAGTCCATCTCCGTAGATCATTTTATAAACCGGTAATCGTGAATTTATCACCCTGACGCTTTCAGGTCTACGTTGGGCATTGTGTATAATCATCTTATTTTGTTATCGCCGATCTAATTGATCACTCACTCTAGTACTCGTCGGTAATTTCATCGATCAGCGCCCGATAGACGCGACTGTCTATGACACCACCGGTAAATAAACGCTGACAAATAGCAGCTGCTTCATTGATGATTTCGTGGGAATTGTTGCCGGCTCGTCTTCCACCAATCAGAATTTCTAGTCGATCAACATCAGCGAGGATGTTATTGGGACAAAGTTTATCCTGAATCATCGACGATTCAGGGATCGTATTATCACCTTGTTTCCTACGACGTCTATTGCGAGTGGCAAGGCCACTTCCGGTCGCTCCTTCAGGTGGTTCTTCTTCCTCAATACGAGACGGTCCAAATTGTGATATTTTGGACCATAATATATCTTCAAGTAACGGATTGTTAGCAGCTATATTCACTCGTTTATTAAATTCTTCAAATGAAGGCTTATATTTTTGTGATTTTACTTACACCATAGCATTTTTGAAACACAAAAGGAACCCAGTTTTATTCTGGAACATCTGCGGTCTTGATCTAATAGTTCACGACGAATTTGATATTTTGCTGCAACAACCGCTACAGGGTTTGTTTGAAGTATTTCATAACCTTCTCTGGTAAATTCGGCAAGTGGTTTGTTAACAGGTTCTTGTTCAGCGAGAAGATCTCTTATCACTAATCTCAGCACGGGCTTGATAAATACCCTCTACTGCTTTCCTCTATTTCTTCCTGTAATTGTGGTTGAGCAGCAACTATTTTAGCTGGAAGCTTTTTGAGAATCTTTTGGGGTTTTTTTTAAATTCTTTCTGCTATTTTATCGGTTAATTTAGCTGTTTGTTCGGTTGATTTATCTGTTTGTTCCACCGACGGAAGATCTTTAATGGTTTTTGTGACTGGTTTAAACAACTGTTCTGTACCCTCTGTAAAGTCCACATGAGCATCCTGGCGTTGTTGCAGCTGCTGTTTTACAGAATCAAGGACTAGAAGATACCTCTTGATTGCATCTAGAAGATGTCAAGCTAATTTTGCCGTTGGAGATTCCATAGTAAACTCAGAATCACTCATTTTTATTACTACAACGATTTAATTACAGATCACTAAGCAAGAAGATACACAAGGTTTACTGTATATCCAGTAACGTAACGTATTTTTCCAAGTACAATCACTTACCGGGATCTCAATTTGACTCAACAGTTTAGGCATTGCCCTGGTCACGTGACTGCGCTAAAACTAACTATGCGCTATTCATAACACGCAGGGAAATTCCCGCATGAGGTCACATGGCTGCGCTAAAAATAACTAATCGCTATAACTCGCTGAAATTTACAGGTAAAATTGATTATTGTTTACTCTGTAGAGACCTATTTTGCCGCAGGCTATTTAGGAACATTCTCTAATATGTTGATAGCAGACCTATTTCGCTTGACTAGCTCTACCTGTGGACTACAGATAGAGTACGAATTTAGATATATATTTTATTTTTTGTAAATAACACTTTTTGCTGATATATTCTCTCTGAAACCCACCCACAGTCTGTTTAGAAACATTATTGAGTACAGAAGACCTGTTGCGCTTGACTAACTGTATCTGTGGACTGTCATTGTATTGATTCATGACTTTGTCCATTATCAATGTTTACATATACGGATTTCTCCCCACTCGGCAATGTACGTAGTACGAATTCAGATATATTATTTATTTCTTGTAAATAACACTATTTATGTATTTTATTTGAACTGAATATTCTGCAGCACGGGATAATTATAAATTATTTGAAACGTTTTTGATTTATCGTCCACAGCAAGTATTTATATTAGGTTTTAACAGATATATTTCGAATCTGCGGTAATGTAGTGGCAACATCGTTGGATTTCCAAACCATTACTGGTATACTTCGTGGGTTCGAGAGGCGGCATATTGCTGGTGGGTTTACCTTAAGGTTATCTAAGTGGAGGCTCCTGGCGAGCTCAAAGGTTAACTGGACAAGATGTAATGTGTTGCCAAAAGTAGTATCCCAGAGTCAAGATGTAATGACTTGTTGCCAGAAGTAGTGTCCCAGAGTCAAATGTAAAGGCTTGTAGCCAAATGTAGTATCCCAGAGTCAAATGCCCGAGTCTAGGTATAATGACTTGTTGACAGGTATAGTATCCTGGAGTCCAGGGGTAATATGCTCTGTCCTAAAACTAAACCAGGTAATTAGCTAAGTCAAGAATGTATTATGTGATATACTAATAATATGCAAGGGTGATTTTAGTTCACCTAGTTATAAGCCAAAGTAAGCTTATGGTATGGTTATTTGTCCATTGTCAACAGTTTTCTATTTTCAAGTCCTTGTCCAAAACCAGTCAAGACATTTTGACTGAATTTCACAAGCACCATTTGGGTATCAAAGCCTCTAGGAGTTGAAAAAGTTATACCGATCCACTGTCAAGTAGGGGTGCAATTGCTAAAAATGGTTAAATAACTTGAGCAAATATTTTTTAAAAATAATAAGGTACTAATTTTTAATCAAATTATACAGGGAGCATTCTGGCATAAATGTATTTCAAAGTTGTGAAAATATGCCAAACTGCCATCAAATATGGCCATCATTACATAAAAAAAAAACTTAGTTAACTTTGTTTCAAAATTTGCTCAACAAACCTGAAAGTATCATGGTATGAAGGCCTTTCAGTTGTGACCCGATTTGACAGGATCATGGCATGAAGGCCTTTCAGTTGTGACCCGATTTGACAGGATCATGGCATGAAGGCCTTTCAGTTGTGACCCGATTTGACAGGATCATGGCATGAAGGCCTTTCAGTTGTGACCCGATTTGACAGTGTCATGGTATGAAGGCATTTCAGTTGGATAAAAATCTTGCTAATCATCAGTAAAATGTGGCCACTGATACTAGCAATAGAAAAGCCATAAATGACTTCTCAAAAACTGGCCAGCGTAACTTGCCCAAATTTGACAGGAAGCATCTTAGCATGAAGGCCATTTAAATTTGACACAAAAGATGCCTCTCTGTCATAGCATATGGCTATGGTTACTAAAAATAGAAAGACCTTCAAACAACTTGTGCTAAAAAACCACTCAGCACAGTTTGAGTAAATGTGACAGAAGGTGCCCTGCTGTGAAGGCCTTTAAATATTTAGGTATACTGGTCATAGACTATTATTAATGTGTAAAATAAAGACAGTAGTGAAGGAGGGGGTATTGTTTGGAATCTGTTTTAAACACAACAAGTGAACTTGTATATAGACTATCAAAATACAGTTTAGATATATATTCACAAGTATGATAGATGTCCGTTAACACTAGAAAACATATTAAAATGAATTTGAGATATCTGCAAATATGTATGAAAAATTGGAGGATCGTAAAAGACAGTGGTCAAAATCAACATGCATCAGGTATGCAACTTCATCAGACTGTTAAAAATTACTGAAATTGAACAACATAGACATGTTCATATGTTAGTCATATTTCAAAGTGATGGTCCTAAACATTTTTTAAGAAAGGTGTCATCACAGGAAACAAGAGGTCAAGGACAGAGTACGAATACTTGAATTTTGTTTCACATGCCAGGAAAATTATCAAAACACAAAAGTGCTGCAATGTAAACTAGTTAAGTAGAACGCCTGTATTAGGTTCAGTTGTAAAATTCGAAAACTATCAAAGCCAAGTAAAACTTTGAAATATGTTATTTATTGTGATTTTCACAAATATTGTACCATATGCATACACTTCTAATCTTGCTTTGCAACAAAATGATGTAGCTTTGGAACACCTCACATTCAGTGAAAAACAATGTACAATCAAAAGAGCCAAACAAATTCATCAGGACTTTATATTTATCTCGAATCATTCCACAAGAGCTATAATCCAGTGTACAGGGGTAGAGACTGTATTATAGTATTTTACTATGCATTTGGCAAAATTACAAAATTACTGTATGAAAATTAAAGCAATGAACAATGCAAATCCTATGGGGTTTGTGGAGGTGAGAAACATTTTTACTAAACCAATACATGCCATATCTGTAATAAATAATATTTAAAGACAAAGCAAGAGATCGTGATTACCAAAATAGGCATGTAAAGAGCTCTAGCACATAAGGAATTGAATTTGAATTCCAAATGTGTAGAATACATACATTTGTTCATTAATAACTTTCCCGGTTAAGAAAGGCATTTGTTCATGAAAGCACTGGTTACAAAGGTCATCTGTTCATTAAAACATTGGTTATGATAGTCATATGTTCATTAAAGCAATTGGTTGATAGTCATCTGTTCATTAAAGCATTGGTTAATACAGCACTGTTTATTAAAGCATTGGTTGCAACAGTCATCTGTTCCTTAAAGCATTGTTTCTGAAATTCATCTTCCAATTAAAGCATTGGTTGTGAAAGTCATCTGTTCATTAAAACATTGGTTGCAAAGTCATCTGTTCATTAAAGCAATGATTACGACAGTCATCTGTTCAAGCCTTGGTTGTGAAAGTCATCTGTTCATTAAAGCATTGGTTATGACAGTCCTCTGTTTATTAAAGCATTGATTACGACAGTCATCTGTTCATGAAAGCATAGGTTGTGAAAGTAATCTGTTCATTAGAGCATTTGTTATGACACTCCTCTGTTCATTACAGCAATGGTTAAATGATGCAGACGAAGAGTTACAAATTATACTGAATAACAGCGAGAAATATAGTTCATGCGCTAAGGATTTCTTCGATTATAGTCCATTCAAAAGGACAAGAAATAACAGCTGACAAGACAGGTTGGAGATGGATTTAGAATGTAAGTACAATCTATAAAACGGATGGCAAAAATTTAAGTGATGGCAAATTTTATAGAAACCTTGAAACTGTTAATCTGAAAATACTTGGAGATGTACATGGCTAATTAATGATGAACTGATGCTAAATGATAATTTTGAAGAGTGTCATAGTGTCTGAATGAATAATTACAAACCAGACCCTGCTCATTACCGCAATGGGTAACGTATGAATACCTTAATTACATATTATGTGGACGTGAAAGAAAAGTCAAATAATGACTTGTATAAACCCTTAATATAACAAACTTGTTACAGTGATTTTTATTCCAATATTTAATTTCATGTTTTCCCTAAATAACTGTTTATATGCAATATGATTAATTGCTAAGTGTACAAGATATTGTTTGCATCGAACCGCTAGTAAAAACCATATAAACACTGACCGAATGATCGAACCGGTGCCAACGTATCCTTTTCTTTCTCAAAGCTTGTCACATTGTTTTCCTTTTCTTTCCTCATTTTCTTCTTTTTCCCCTGTTATTGCCGCTCATTAACTGTATTATCCTTCTATTCCTTACCAAATTTCTCCTTTTCCATTCATTTGTTTTGTTACGACCATGTAGTTTAATTACTTGAGTGTTAAAATTTGAATTTCTTTTTATTTCATTATTGTATCATTATATTTTATTATGATGATGATTATGTTCATGGGATCTGATATTTTTGAAAGAAACATCGTGTTTATTTAGAATGTAAATATGACTCTCGGCTTGCGTAAGCATTATTTTAGATTGCCGACTGGACAAACAACCGACGTAAACGATTGGCTGTGGCCAAGGTCATTTCTAAGCATATGTGATTACATCGTGTACTGCAATTGTAAGATGATGAAATAACCACGCGTTCTTCGTGCGCGTGCATGAAATGACGTCTTAATTCGGTTTAAAAACACTTAGGTCCCTGTGAAATAGTCAGAGTCGTTCTTATACCTTGAGAAGAAGGTATTATTTTTCTTGTGCTGGAAAGAGTTTATTTTTCTTTACATCTGTTGAGCTCGAGATGTGTCTTGTTATAGATGACAGCTATAGGAGTTCATCTACTTTTTAAATAATAATTTTTTTTTTCCTCGAGAACTACACAAGTGGTTTAGGACAAAGACATTCAGTGAAATTCATTCTAAATTGGAATAGTACAATACCAATTGTGGTTCAACGTGAAATTCTGGACATTTGTGTAAAGACTTCACCTGACGTCATCATCATTCGTCTTGGAACGTCATCAAGATTCGAACCTGGATTCAGTTAAAATTATTTAGTGATAGGACTTGTATTTTTTTCAGTACTAGAATAAATGTTTGGATTGTCTTCACAAACTGTAGGTCCAATTTTCTATTTTCACCTTTTCACCGTGTTTTCTAGGGAAATAAATTATTTTTGTTAAAACATACAAAGCTTGTTGATTTCACTCTTTTCTTTTGTTACTTTTAAACTAGCCTATACGTAACATACAGAAAATTGGGGGCTCGTCCGGGATATTTGAATTTGGCTAAAATATTTCAGAAAATTGTTTTTTGAAATATAAATTTCCCTAGTTTTCAAATCCCGAGTACTATTTTTCTATTTTCTTTGAAATCTTAAGTGAAAGCAACAGGCTTTCATTCACAATGTCATCAAAAGTGGAGAATTTTCTTTCTAGTCCAACTCAGGAACAGTTGGATAGTCTGAAAAAAGATGTGTTGCTTGAACTTGCCAGAACATACGAACTTTCTGAAGCAAAAGCTACCTTGACAAAACAAGAAATTGAAAATATTTTGATTCAATATTTGGTGGGGAAAAATATTTTTCATAAAAGTGTTTTGGCATCGGTCAGTAAGTCTATGACAGACTCTGACATTAAGGTAATGGAACTAAAAATGAAATACAAGATGGAAATAGAGTTGAGGAAGCTCGAGTTTCAGAAAGATAAAGAAAAAGAACAAATGCGTTTACAGAAAGATAAAGAAGAGAAACAAATGGAATTACAAAAAGAACAAATGAAATTACAATTTGAAAACATGAGAAGGATAGACAAGAAAGAGAAAATGATAAACAAATGAAATACAATTTGAAAAGAGGAGAGAGAGACAGACAGATGCAATTACAAAGACAAAAGGATGAAAGGGAATTTCAAATTAGAATGAAAGAAATGGAGTTGGCAAGGGACAAGCACGATTCCACTTCACATACAAATTCAAGTTTTGACATTACAAAAACTATTAGGTTAGTTATCCCTTTTAGTGAAAAGGAAGTAGACAAATATTTTATTCATTTTGAAAAAGTTGCTGAAAATTTGAAATGGCCAAGGGAGTACTGGACTCAATTATTGCAAAGTGTACTTCTTTGCAAGGCCCGAGATGTCTTTATATCCCTGTCAGTACATTAAAGTTCTGACTATCATTTGGGTAAGGAATGCATTTTGAAGGGTTACGAGTTAGTCCCTGATGCCTTTTCGGCAAAAATTCAGAAACTACAAAAAAGAACCTAGACACACTTATGTTGAATTTGCTAGAGAAAAAGAACAGTTGTTCAAGAGATGGAGCTTAGCTGAGAAAATTGAACATGATTATTATAGACTCGAACAACTTGTGTTACTTGAAGAGTTTAAGAACTGTATCACTAATGACATTAAGAATCATCTTGAAGAGCATGTGATTGAAACCTTGGAAAATACTGCTCTTGCTTCTGATAAGTACTCCTTAACTCATAAAGTTCCTGTTGTAGGCAAATCTTTCACTCAGCAGTCTACTGGTAGAAAGGTATTTCAGCCCAATACGACTCCTACTAAAACTCAATCTGTCACAACTTTTAAAAATCAAGCTTCTGATAAACTTGATTCAAAATCCTTGTCTATTCCTCCGTGTACCTATTGCAAGAAAAAAGGACACGTCATTTCTGATTGCTTCAAATTGAAAAATAGGCATCAGAATCAAGATTGACCTATCCCAAATGCTCTTAATTCTAAGAGGTCAAGGTCACGGTCATGTATTGAAAACAATATATTTGTTGGGTCTCAAAAACCCCAGTCTGATTTTATTATGGAGAATTATGAACCATTCATGTCGAAGGGTTCTATATCACTCTTGGGTGATTTGGCCAATCCTATCCCTATTAAAATTTTGAGGGATACAGCAGCTTCTCAGAGTCTTTTATTGTCAGGTATTTTGCCTTCTTCTGAGAACTCCTGTTCTAATGAGAGTGTTCTCATTCAGGGAGTAGAGTGCGGCTTTGTTAATGTTCCTCTCCATTCTGTAAATTTGTCATCAGACTTAGTTTCAGGACCTGTGATAGTCGGTATAGTGTCTACCCGTTGAGAGCATTCATTTGAGGCTAGGCAACGATCTAACTGGAGACAAGGTTGTGGTTAATCCACTTGTAACTGACAAGCCTTCTTTGGATCAGAAAGTTGATCCTATTGAAAAAGAAATCCCTGATTTATACCCAGCTTGTGCAGTTACTAGAGCTATGGCAAAGAAAGTTCTTGAGAATGATTTTGATAAGGAAAATATTACTTTAGCTGACACATGTATTGGTCAGGCTTTTGATGAGGTCACTTTCACTTCTAATTTGGATCAATCAAAAGGTATTGATCACAGTGATCCTCTTTTAAATTCTCCTTCTCTTTTATCTAATCAGGGTGACAAACGACAATCACTTGTCGTCGAACAGGAAAAAGATCCTGAGATCTCCTGCTTGTTTCAGAGGGCCATTAGTGAAACTGAAGCCACTGAAGTACCTGTCTGTTATTTCATTAAAAATGGAATTCTTATGAGAAAATGGAGACCTCCCGAGGTACCTGCTTGTGACGAATGGTCAGTGAGCTATCAGAATGTGGTTCCAAAATCTTACAGACAGGAAATACTTAGTTTGGCCCATGAAACTCCTCTGGCTAGTCATTTAGGGATAAATAAAACTTATCACAAGATCTTGACTCACTTTTATTGGCCAAATATCAATATTGATGTTGGTAAGTTCTGTAGATCTTGTCATACTTGTCAAATGGTAGGAAAACCCAATCAAAAGATACATAAGGCTCATCTACAACTTTTTCCTGCATTTGTCGAACCATTTAGCAGAATTATGGTAGATTGTGTTGGTCCCTTACCTAAGACCAAGTCAGGCAACCAATATTTGTTGACCAATATGTGTGCATCAACAAGATTCCAAGAGGCGATTCCTTTGAGGAATACTATAGCAAAAGCTTTGATAAAGTTTTTACTCAATTTGGCCTTCCCAATTCTGTCCAATCAGGTCAAAGGTCAAATTTTATGTCTGGAATTTTCCAGCTTGTCATGCTTGAATTTGGCACTCAGCAATTCAAGTCAAAAGTGAAACTATGGTTTCACAAAACTTTACTTGAGAGAATGTTTGAGTCCTGTAATAAAGTTCATTCTCTCTTGCTCATTCTTCAAAATTTTCTTCAAATTAGATTTTATGGTCCTTACAAAGTAAAGAAGAAAATGAATGAGTTAAATTATGATAATAGTACTCTGTGATCTAAATAGATTAAAGGAGTACTAGTATATTGAAAGAGATAGCCAAGTAAATTATGCAATTAATTTAGTTGTACCTGTCCCACCAACTGAGGATTTGAGTGAAGAAATTCAGTTGGATTCTACTGATCTGGAACAACAAATCTTCGGAATTCGGAAATTATGAAAAATCTATACCAGAAACTTTCTCACTTACAACAAGAAAAGGGTGAACTTAAACAATTATTGTATGAATATGAGCAGTTGTTTCCAGACGTACCTACAAGGACAAACAATATTTTTTATGACGTTGAAATTGTAGATTCAAAATCCATGAAACAACACCCATACAGGATGAACCCTCTCAAACAGGAATACTTGAAAAAGGAGATTTAGTATTTGCTGGAGAATTATTTTTTATAACCCAGTAAGACTGATTGGAGTTCATCGTGTATGCTTGTTCCGAAACCAGATAAAACTTTCCGAATGTGTACTGATTATAGGAAGGTGAACAGTGTGACAAAAACAGATTCATTTCCATTACCAAGAATCGATGACTGTATCGACAAAATTGGAAATGCCAAATACGTCACCAAATTCGACCTTCTGAAAGGATTTTGGCAAATTCCACTAATGGAAAGGGCAAAAGAAATTTCGGCATTTGTGACTTCAGATTGACTACCAATATAAAGTAATGCCATTTAGGATGAAGGGTTTTTCAAGTACTTTTCAACGCCTTATGAATATGATTACCTCTGGTCTAGACAATTGTGATGCTTATATTGATGATGTCATCTTCTATAACAACACCTGGAAAGAACATCTAGCCACGATTCGGAAATTCTTTGACAGATTCACTGATGCAAATTTGACTATTAATTTATCTAAAAGTGAGTTTTGCCGTGCTTGTGTTACTTTTCTAGGACATATTGTGGGACATGGTCAAGTTAAACCTATAGATGCTAAGATCAAGACTATTTCTGAAGTTCCTGTGCCTGTCAGTAAAACGCAGCTGATGCGAATTTTGGGTATGGCTGGATACTATCGCAAATTTTGTTCTAACTTCTCTAATATTGTTGAACCTCTGACAAACTTGTTGAGAAAGAAAAACGATTTTCTTTGGACTGAAAAATGTGAAGAGGCTTTTGATAGGCTAAAGGCCATACTCAAAAGCGCGCCGGTTCTCACAGCTCCAAATTTCAATTAATCTTTTAAATTATCTGTGGATGCAAGTGATGTTGGGGTTGGAGCAGTATTGATTCAAGATGATAGGAATGGTGTAGAACATCCAGTGTGCTATTTCTCTAAGAAATTGAATAAGCACCAAATAAACTAGTCAACAATCGAGAAGTAATGCTTGGCTTTAATGTTGGCATTACAGCATTTTGAAGTTTACATCAGCTCAGTTCCTTCTCCGACTGTTGTGTTTAGTGATCACAACCCCCTTACTTTCATCAACAGGACGAAAAATAAAAATCAAAGACTATTAAGGTGGAGTTTATTTTTGCAAGAATACAATCTTGACATCAGGCACATCAAAGGAAAAGACAATTTAATTGTAGATGCACTTTCCCGTGTATAGAAATATTATTTTCATATACACCTTTGTATAATTCATAAGAGTTCTTCTTATGTAATTTTTTTACCTCGTGTATAGTTTGCATCTGGTAAAAAAGAAAGCTTTATTACATAAATCTTTCTTGTTTTCTTTATGGGGGAAGGTATTACGACCATGTAGTTTAATTACTTGAGTGTTAAAATTTGAATTTCTTTTTATTTCATTTTTGTATCATTATATTTTATTATGATGATGATTATGTTCACGGGATCTGATATTTTTGAAAGAAACATCGTGTTTGTTTAGAATGTAAATATGACTCTCGGCTTGCGTAAGCATTATTTTAGATTGCCGACTGGATAAACAACCGGCGTAAACGATTGGCTGTGGCCAAGGTCATTTCTAAGCATATGTGATTACATCGTGTACTGCGATTGTAAGATGATGAAATAACCACGCGTTCTTCGTGCGCGTGCATGAAATGACGTCTTAGTTCGGTTTAAAAACACTTAGGTCCCTGTGAAATAGTCAGAGTCGTTCTTATACCTTGAGAAGAAGGTATTATTTTTCTTGTGCTGGAAAGAGTTTATTTTTCTTTACATCTGTTGAGCTCGAGATGTGTCTTGTTATAGATGACAGCTATAGGAGTTCATCTACTTTTTAAATAATAATTTTTTTTTTTCCTCGAGAACTACACAAGTGGTTTAGGACAAAGACATTCAGTGAAATTCATTCTAAATTGGAATAGTACAATACCAATTGTGGTTCAACGTGAAATTCTGGACATTTGTGTAAAGACTTCACCTGACGTCATCATCATTCGTCTTGGAACGTCATCAAGATTCGAACCTGGATTCAGTTAAAATTATTTAGTGATATGACTTATATTTTTCAGTATTAGGATAAATGTTTGGATTGTCTTCACAAATTGTAGGTCCTATTTTCTATTTTCACCTTTTCACCGTGTTTTCTAGGGAAATAAATTATTTTTGTTAAAACTTACAAAGTTTGTTGGTTTCACTCTTTTCTTTTGTTACTTTTAAACGAGCCTATATGTAACAGTTTGCTTTCATTTAACTAGCCTTCTCTTTGCTGTCTACTATTTATTTATTTTCTCGTTCTTCTTTTCTTCTTGTATTTTTTCCTTGTCTTTCTCATTCCTTTTGTTTTCCCTGCACTTTCTTTCCCATTTTTCTTTTCCGTGGTTACTCGTTTGTTAGCGTGACGGCATCGTGATCGAAAAGACGAGGGTTCGAATCCTACAGTCTGATTAGCCCAAGTCGGCTGCCATGACATGTTCTTGGGGAAGACGCTTTACTCCAATTGCTTCAGTACTTAAAAGCCTAAATGTTGTTGGTTGTTTGTACCATACAACATCAAACCAACATCCATGCTTATTTTCTGTTCTTTTATTTTCGTCATTTATTTCATTCTCTTTCTTTTCTTTTGTGTATTTTATCCCATTCAACCTTTAGTAATGCTGTTTCTTTTCTCGTTCTTGGTGTTACTTTTTCTCTTGTTTGCCTTATTGTTCTTTCTTCCTCGTTTGCTCTCTTGTCTGGTTCCTTATTCTTTCATCTCTTATGCTTCAATTGTTTGCATTTCCCTTCTTATTTCTCCCTTTCTCTATTCTCGCCGTTTCCGCGCGTTTATTGTGTAGTTTCTCCTTCTTTTTCGTATCTAATTCCTCATATGGAATAGATGTTCTACTTTACAACGTTCCGACGCTGTCGATACTTTTCTTATTCCTTTCTTTCTCATTTTCTTTCTTAAGCTTGTAATCTTTCTCTTATTCTTTTTATCCTTTCTTTCCTCTTTTCGTCTTTAGCTGATAGTCTTATCTGTTTTTCCCTCTTCATATCTGCCCTTTGTACCTTCCTTTCTTTCTTCACCTTTTTTCTCTTTCCCCCGTCTTTTGTCTTTCCTTTCCTGTCATTTCTTTCTCTCTTCTCTCTTTCTATATCTTTCATTTATTTTGTTATCGCTTTCTCTATGTATCTCACCTTTCTTCCTAGTCTTTCATCATTATTTTTCGCCCCTCTTTCCTCTACCTTCTGTTTTTATAATTTCCACTTCTTTTGACGTTCATTCTTATCCTTTCCCTTCTCCTCTTGTTAGAGCGTTCGCCTCGGATGCGGAAGTCGAGGGTTCGAACCCTGGCCGAGTCATACCAAAGACTTCTAAAAATGGTACTAACAGCTGCCTCGCTTGGCTCTCAGCATTAAGAGGTTAGTGTTAGGACTGTTCGTCCTGCTGTCTGGATAATGTGACTGGGTGGGACATCATGCTACATGTCGGCGGCATGATGCCGCCGAGTTAGACATCACTATAAACTGCTACACTGCAGACATCATAGCGATATGATTGAACATTTTTTAAAGCTACGTTAAAAATCCAAATCACACACATACACACACACGTACGCACACACACAGACACTCCGCATGTTCGGAATATCTTTTTTATCTTGCTCCAGCCTTATTGGTTTTCTCTGACCCTACATCCCTATCCTTTTTGTGGCTTTCCTCAATTATTTTCTTCGTCTCGTTGTTGGGCCGGCTCCAATGGCTTCTGCTGCATTTTTGTATTTTTCTTCTGGTTGTCATTATTATACATCTTCTTCTCCCTGTCTATTACGGTACTGAAGTCCTTGTTATGAGGTTGTTTACTTCGGCTCCGATAAACTCTCTCTCTCTCTCTCTCTCTCTCTCTCTCTCTCTCTCTCTCTCTCTCTCTCTCTCTCTCTCTCTCTCTCTCATATTGTTTTCATCCTCGAGTTCACTTCAGCGGTTCCCTCTGGTGTGTGTATATTTATTGATTTAATTATTTATTTATTTATTTATTTTATTTTATTTTATTTTATTTATACTTATCTATCTTGAACTATGATGATAGTATGTTTATGGTACTTCTTAATAATTGTTTGTGATGAGGGTTAATAAATTTAGGGAAAACAAAGTCATCAGGAGAAGACTATTATTGATTTGGCTAAGGTAAATGTGTACATTTTAGAGGTTCAAAAATACGCTGACTTTGCCATGAGATACATATAAAGCTCTCGATGAGGGGAATCATTACAATTTAGCTTGGTAGTTGATTATATCAAATGAGTGAGATACATATGAAGTTCTCGATGAGAGGAATCGTACAGTTTTGTTTGATAGTTGGCTATATCAAATGAGTGAGATACATATGAAGTTCTCGATGAGAGGAATCGTAACAGTTTTGTTTGATAGTTGGTTATATCAAATGAGTGAGATACATATGAAGTTCTCGATGAGAGGAATCGTAACAGTTTAGTTTGATAGCTGGATATATACACCTGTTCCACAGAGTTATTTGAACTTTCGAGTTGTGCTTTAGACTTTCAACATCTAGATTTTCTTCCATGTCTCCAATGTATTCGGTTTCTTTAACCAAAATATTTTATTGTTGTTTCTTTTGTGCAGCCTAAATTTTTATTTATTATCTATCGGCAGTGTAGAATTTCAAAGCGGTACACTTGCTAATGTTTTGCTCTTTTATACGTATGAAATTCCCATCTTAGACTCTGGAGTGGTAACTACTTTTACGAACGTAGATGTTTGTATTGTACTACTGTATTTATAACTCTAACATTTTTCTTAGCTTGCTTTTCAAAAAAGCAAATGTAGTCCTGCCTTTTACAGACGTAATGCTTTATGGAGATTTGAAAGATAATAGTTTATGTGCAGTTAGATAGTCAGATGTGAACTCATTAAAATAAACTGGAATAATTAGCTTCGAAACTTTGCCTACACCAATGCTTGATGGTGGACCAATTGTAACTTTAAAAAGAGAGTTTGATGCTGTATGATCAATGGTGAAGATAATATTTTCTTTAGTTCAGTAAACATTTGTTTGTAGCTAACATATGTGCTATTAATAGCCCAAACATTTAAATAATTTATTAAGGTAAATTGTATCTGATATTTGTTTATGCATCGTTAACAATCGTGTGCCTTCAGATACTCGTCTCTGGTCTCAGTGAAGTTGGAATTATTAGTTTAGGAATTTCTCCAAATTTGATGATAGAGTATCTGACATCTAAGAGACTTTTTTCAAAATTATGCTACATCCAACAGTAAGAACATAATTTAGTTGCTGCATGATAAACAGAGTTTGTAATACTTTGTATCACTTGGTGTATACCTTTTGGGAAAAACTTTGTTGTTTATCTAACGATGTAAGCACTATTTATTAGGT
This sequence comes from Megalonaias nervosa, assembly GCA_016617855.1. NCBI lineage: Eukaryota > Metazoa > Mollusca > Bivalvia > Unionida > Unionidae > Megalonaias > Megalonaias nervosa. Next base: position 18,976 of record JAECUM010095910.1, on the reverse strand, counting down.
ATCAAATGTTAAAGTTATCTGCTATTGGAATGTAAGACTATTTCTTCGGCATACGTGTAGCGCACGATCTGGTTGATAGTTTATTTTTAAATTCAGCATCGTTTGTATGTTGAAGGCTCTGAGTAGACAAAACTTTACTTTCCGACCAGTGGGTCGGTGGTTCTTTCCGGGTATTTCCCGGTTTCTTCCTCCACCATTAATACTGGCCGCCATGTATAGCCTGTCGTGTGCTGAAAAATGGCGCTAAGCACAACAACAACAGCAACAACAACAACTTTCCGACCAAGTGAACAAAATACTTAAAACACCTATATCGCCAATCAAATAGTAGATCCTGACCTGCACGTGTATATACGCCAATCAAACAGCAGATCGCGACTTGCACTTGTATATACCGCAAATGAAATAGCAGATCGTGATCTGCACGTGTATATATAGCCAATCAAATAGCAGATCGTGATTTGCACTTGTATAGACCGCAAACCAAGTAGCAGATCGTGATCTGCACGTGTACATACCACCAATCAAATAGCAGATATTGATCTGCCCTTTTATAAAAAGTATAGTCTATTTCAGTTTGCTGCTTTTCTTTTATCTTGCGATGTCTCATTTTTTCCAAGTTTGCATGTCAAATTGAACTCTACGAGGATCTTTTCTTTTTTTTTGTGAACTTAGTTTCTCTTGTGATTTTGCAGCTCTATATTATCTTCTATATTTGTTGTTTTCCTTCTGGGTGGAACATTACCCACTCTCTCATTACGTCAGATATCGTCATATCGTCATATTGTAATTCAACGGAAACTAAGGCTAATATGAGTCAGTTCGCAGCCTGACAGCTAAAACACAACCCAGGTACCGAAAGATTAATGTCTCTCCCTAGCGGTTATTCTGCATTTCTAACTGGATTATAACTTTATATATGCCTTTTAATAAACCATTCATACGCCCTACTGTGGACTATAAAACACTAACTGGACCAAACGTCGGCCGGCAGCTCTTTAAAAGCTAATACCGTTGATTCTCAGTTAACAGAATTCACATCTTAATTATACGAATGAATTAGCGAAATTCACTTCATGTCTTAACAACAATATTTTGCTAACACTTCATTGACATAGCATTTCCAGACATAATAATACTAATTCATAGCCTACATGATTCATATCATTTAAGACAGATAAATTCACGCAATTCTCTCAAATTCGTATCGAAAGTAATGCATGCAATTTCTCGCATAAATGAGTCATATAACATTCATAACAAATGAATGCAAACAGTTAAACTCCGAACTCATCAACGGAAAACTAATGTATGAATTTAAAACAAATTAGTTCAACAAATAATTACGAACTCCGAACTCGTATTGTATGAGATTGAGACAAACCATGTGCTTTCCGAGATTCGCTCGCTTCTACGCAACAGGATTTCTCTATTCCTTTAAGTTCCGTGTCCTTCAAACTTCCAGACACCGGTCCCTTTCACAATTTACAACGAGAGAATATTTTTTTACTCCCCCGGAGTCAAGACTTTCCCTTCCGCAACAAGAAGAAAACTTGACTGACTAATTTTGCGAGGGAAATTACTTAAAACATTGAATTTCGTCTGGGAACACACGCCCCTAATTTAGCTTAGCTAATCGGGATTAAATTTATCTAACCGCCAAAAATTAAAACACGGCCATCAAGGTTAGAAAAATTTTCTATTCCGCCCCTATTACATAAACCACATCCTGAAAATGTAACTTTATGACACTTAGTTCAAATCGCACACATTATCTCTGGATTGTATCCACTTTGTCGTTTCTCCGCTACTGAAACCCACATCTACCTTACCTATCCATCTCTGTGGTACAGGGATGACTCATGTTCGTATCCTTCTGTATCCTTTCCTAAACCTTTCTTCTACAGACGTTACTTTTTATTGTTTGTAAGTTTAAAAGTATTCAATGTTATACTTTCTAGCAAATCATTAGATTTTTTGGGGGCGAATATTTTCCTTCAACAAACTGTATATTGGCATGTTTTCTCTCTTTATTGTTTTCTGTAAAGCATCGTGCGTGTCCTCACCATATTTTCTTTTTACTATTTCATACCAAGAGTATTCAATAGAAATATACTATGAAAATGTATCTGTATCCAGTGTTACTGTTCGGGGCGCTCTACATATATTATGAACTATTGAGAGAGTGACAGGTGTAAGGTGAAGCTGTTTGCATTTGCAATTTGCACAGCGATGACAATGTTAGCATAACTGTTGCTTTCAGGTACTGTGGCTGAAAAATTTCTCTGAATATTGTACTTGTGGAAACTGACCATGAGCTAAGTGCACACTAACCGAAATGGCTGCTTTCATGTGCTCGAAAAATCAGCCTGAATTAGTCTAAAGTACACTATTTTTTAGCAGTTATAGAAATAGGAAAAATTAATTTTGCCAGACAAGACAATACCAGCTTCTGAAAGTGCAATGAATGAATTACAACATATCCAAAAAGTAAAATAAATTATCGGCTCCTTTTTACAATTTATCTCTGAAGTCCAGGATGCGAAAATGACCAAGAGGTGATAGTCGAGTTTTTATAGGTGCACATCTTAAGTAAGGCCAAACTATATACATCCATCAATCATACATCAAAATAAAAGTAATTAAAAGCTATTTTAACAGTACCTAATATGTACACGTTTTTTTTAAATAGAAAGTATAGGCAGGGAGGGAAACTTGGAAATTTCTTTTCTTAAAAAAAAATAATAAAATAAACTTATGCAAAATATGAAACTGTAGAGTGCCACCTTTATTATATGCATGCCTGGCAACAATGCCTGCCTGCCACTAGTTCTCTACATGACTCACGCAAACCCATTTATATCAAAGCCTATTTCTCGCTTGCTTGTGTAATGTGTAGATACATTGTTAAGCTAACAATTCTTTCAATTAAGTGTACTTTATTTCGTTATGTTCAATTTAATTTGTTTCCACAAACGATTGATATTTGTGTAAGCATCTGAAATTTCAGGATGGAAGTAAAGAAGTCTTAACTAAAATTTGTTTAGGTCACTGTAAATGAAATAAATGCATCTGAATCATAATGTATAATATATATAAACTGAATTTATGCTTTATCAACATAAATGTCTATTTTAATTGGATCATCATTAAATGTATCAATAAATCTGCATATTTAGATAAACTTTAGAGTATACCTTTTCAAGCTTGATATTAGCAAAGTATCACATGTGTTCTCTTGAATGTTGTTCTTAAACACGACCAGCTTCTATTACAATTTTATCCCGTCGGGATTTGTGTGTCTCGTGAAATATTGCTATTTCCTCTCTAAAACCTGTTGAATTTAAGACAGTGTAGCTTTTGTTACTGCTACATATTCCCCTGCTTTGTTGGGGTGGATGTAGTGGAATTTAGGTTATCGTTATCTAGAGGTTGATCGCCTTCGGTGTTATTGCCCGGATCGAGTAAATATCAATATAAAGTGTGAAACTTACAGGTGGGATAGATATAGATCTGAGCAGATATATAGAACAGAATGACACGATCCCCCGTACATGAAAAATAACAATTTTAATCAATTACATAATAACCGTGACAATGCATTACATTAGGAAGATACACTTCTTTTTGAAACAAATCATTCACCGAATTTCAGAACACAAATATACTTATATAAATAGCCGATCTGTTTTAAAGGATAGAATTAGTCATTGCCCTGGTACAACTTCATAACCTGATTATTTCTGGTTCATTCCAAATTCACTGTGACTGTTCTCCAACTTTTCTGGGACTGTTCGCCTTGGTCCTTTCCACTTTTCCCTTCTCCAAACTCTCTACTGTCTCGCCTCTTTCGCCCCTTGAACTTTGTGTGGGTAGGTGGATATGTAAGTACGTGATACGTAGATACTTCGATAGATCGATACGTGGATCCGTCCTGTAGAGCTATTTCACCTTCAAAAAATAAACAAAGAAGCAACCTAAATCTTCTGTCAGATATCCTACTGGGGATAGATCATCAATCCCCTCTCGTTATGTCAGATATAGTTCTATCGGAATTCAAACAGATACCAAAGGCTATCTGGTCAAGCTAAACATGGCAGACTATAAACAAACCTAGTTTCATAAGATTAATGTACTTCCTAACGGCTATTTCATCCTGACTCACATTAACATCCCGCTAGACATCAGTTCCGGTCTCGTCTCAATTACACAAATGAATGAATGAAATTCATTACATGGCTTAACTAAGTTATTTCTAGCGAATACACACATTCAAGTCTCTAGCATATATGAAATCTCACTTCATGGTTTAACAACGTTAATTTCAGTCAATATGCGCTCAAGACTTTATCATGCGTGAAATCATCTAAGGTCGGTGAATTCACACGGATTCTCTTAACTCATATCAGCTACAGTAAAAGGCATGAAATTCTTAGATACATATTTTCCTATAACAATCAAGACGACACATTCAAACAATTCGTCAAACTTATATAAAGAATATCATTGTACGGATTCATATAGATGAACTCACACAGTTGTATTCATATCAAGAAAAATTGATCTACGAATTTAAACAAATAAATTCATGCAAATATAATCAAATAAATCAAACAAATCGTTATATTGATATCAATGAATTACATGAGACTGGCGCAAAATACCTTGTGTTTTCAAGCTTCGCTTGCTTCTACCGCCAAAATTGTGTCCGTCGACTTTCCAGACATCCGACCCCTTGGATAATTATTTACAAGTGAATTTCTTCTAAATTCAAACTCGGAGTCTTCTACCTTTGTTTTCTCTTGCAGAAAAGTGTAGACTGACTAAACTTTTATGATGGGACATATTAAAACCAAGGATTTCATGTGGGAATCACGCCCCTTATCTAGCGTGACCAATCCGGATTAAATATCTTTCCCGCCTTTTCTACTAGGCGCCAAATTTATAGTCTGCGTGACCTCTAAATTCCCAAATAACTAATTCTGGAAAATCTCAAATCTGACAATTCCGATACAAGACCGAAGTTAACCCTATCCTCCCAGTCTGTCTGACGGCTAAATAAACGAATGTTTAATTAAGAATAATTTCTCTCCTGACACAACAATTACAAATCCGTGCATTATGGTGATTTAAACACGTGCAGGTCCCCATGAATCTAATTAATCGTTCACCTGCCCAAATTAATGTGCTCTTCATAGATCGACAGAAATTTGCACCCTTAGAGTTACATTATCTAGTATGTGTAAAAAGTTTCATTTCCTTCTCATTACCAATTGTCTTCATTATCTCAACGGTCTAGACATTTCATAATTTGTAAAATACCTCAGTCCGACAGGTCAAATAAATTTTAGACTGGTGTGCATTTTTCGGAAATTTGGAATTAGAACTTCTCCTCGTATTTATTCATGTATTTATTTATTTATTGGAAATTGGGCAGTCGGAAAAAAATTATGCAAAATTTTATTAATTTGAAAAAAGATTTTAAAGATATTCATCTCTTTTTTATTTCAATGTGGTTCAGAATGTCCTAAATGTTCACTACTCTCGTTTATTTCTTTTTAAATCTTTATTAAGAATACAAATTCTATATCCAATATATTCTTAAGTACTTGGGTTTGACACAAGCCATTTTAGATTATATTTCCTCCACACTATCAAAATTCCTAAACTACGTTCAGTGATTCCCGAAGAGAAGCAGAACAAGGGCGCTCTCACCTGTTGAAAAGATATCCTTCTTTTCCAGCTCTCTCCTGAGGATTTTAACCAAACTGACGTAATTTACATTCGCAGAATGCCAGATGGGATCTGAACTGCCATTAATTTCTTATTGTTCTTCAGTATCCATGGAGATAATAAGTAGCTATATTATGGAATCTTATAGATAGTTCCCGAATTACGTCATCAGCAGCCATATTTGTGGTATGCTGGCAGATTTACCGTTGAGTTTATATAGTGTTTGAAAGTTGAAATAAATTCATTGAATCTCAAGACACTGCTACAAAAATACATACATAAACATAACGCAAATCAGCCTTCTGTCAGTATCTATATTCGTAATTTATAAGTTGATTTTACTTCAGTGTGCCTTATTCAAAATGGTCAATTTTAGTGGTCGCATATAGGAGAAACTGTCAGGTTGCCCATCGTCCAAGTAAAATGTGCAGAATATAGTCTGATAATAACCTTATCAGGAGGCAGCTATATATAAAAACCCACACTGGTCTTTTTTTCTGTGTTGTCCGCTTGCCAAACAAGAGGTCGCGAGTTCTAAACTCACCGAGGAATCCCAGTTTTTAAAATACTTGTTTGTATTTTGATCTTCAACCTTTCTTTTCAACTCGCTATTCCCAATTTCTTTAAAATTATTTTTACTCTTTTTATATTTTTATGTTGAAGCTTTCTTTCTCACTGCCGTCCTCTGACGGCCAATCCGGCTGCCAAACAAGAGGTCGCGAGTTCGAAACTCGCGGCGGCATCTCATCTCCTTTTTTTACCTTTTTGGTATTTGTATGTTCAAACTTTCTTTAAAACTCGCTCTTCATCCTTCTTTTTCTTTTCTTTTTTTTCCTAGGACAAGTAATTAACGTTGTGAAGTAAAAACATAAGAACAAATCAAATATAATATGACGTTAATGCATCTTCGCTCTCTTGCTCTAAATGTCTATGTATGTAGCTAAAAGTAACTAATTCGTTTCGCTCAATATGTATTGCAACACAGTTTGAATCAACATTGAATGTAACACATACTGAATATTTGTTAAAACGGCAGTCTGTTACATAAAATGTTTCGATGCTGCCATGACCTGTGGAAGAGCTGATTCGTTTAATAAGGAGTGAACAGCTTAGTTGCCTTCCTTTGATTTCTTGACAGTTGTCAAAAATGGATCCTTCCAGAACTCAGAATGAATATGGCAGATTTACGTGTACAAATACCAGTTTTTTTTCAGTATGTATCGAATGAATGGTGTTATGCTGTACGTCAGTATGAATTTGTTGAAATCATTCGTGTACGAAGCGAATTCTGTAATTTTCACAAATGCTGCTTTGAAAATACAACGAGAAACAGTCGCGGATATGATTCGCGATGATGTGTGGAACGAGCTATAGATGTTTAAATGTACAGACAGTAACTTACACCGGCCGTCGTTTAGGCATGCATCTAAGGATTCAGATCTTAAGATAAAAGTTATCACTCTTGAATTCAAAATGGAAGTACTAAATAGCCGTATAAAGTGGCACAAGCGCATACTGTAGTCAACATGGACATCGACTAAGGTGAAGTCACGAGTTTTTTACTAATTTTTAGGCTGTACCAATGGTTTTATATACCATAGTTGCTATAAACCAGAGATTCAAAGACCAACAAGCAATGGTCCTTCTGCGAAAATAAAAGGAGACCCAACCCATTCTGTTAATTTAAGTACCATCGTAAATGTAATTTTCCCCAAAACACTAAATTTGAGACCCACAAAATATAGATGCGTTTTAGCTAATCATTTTGCACAAACCAATAAATCAATGGTTAACGGCACAGTTTTATTTTGTATTTTTCTTCGATAAAAGCAAAACAACGAAACTGCTAGGGAAATGCTAGTAGCCATTAACTTAAAATCTAATGCGAGACCTTTTCTACTGTGAAGCAAGATTCAGTAACCTGTTATCTACATGTACAACACACTCCTAAACCCTAGATCGTGAGATACGGAAGAAGGTACAGTAACATACCAGCACACATAGACCGACTCCGTAGCTAATAAAATAATTATCTGCACATGACCATGCATCCTAATTAATTTCTATCTGCCTATGTTGTAGCTGCACAGACAGCTTCTATGTGTAACTTAAAGAAAATCCTAAAAAGGCCAGGCAAATGAGGGTAAAGTCTTAATACATCCATCGCAAGAATTAAAAAAGGAGTTAATATTACTTTCCAGTCATATTTACGTTCAGACCCATTACAATTTATTTATCCTTAAACCAATTTCAGTGCAAATGTACGTGATTTCAAGAAGAAAGGTGAAATGTTGTTAATATTGGTAACTTAACTGTACTTACTTATTACTAAGAAAACCGTACAAACTTAATGTCAAGGATTAGTACTAAAATGCTACTTGGTTTCACACTTAATAAACTTTAAATTTCATTTTCGTCGTTTCTAATGAAAATTATCTTATTTGAAGTCAAAATAATTCGTCAGATAAAAACAAAGCTTCCCTGTTTTCGTATATTTCACGCAAACGTTTATTGCGTTTTGGAGTAAATGGAGGCATAGGACGTACTAAGAAATAAATGATTCCACCAGGACTACAATCATTATCCGGTGCATGTGAGTGTATGGTATTTTTAAAACGGGTTTGCTTCTTGTGGGAAAACAAAGTAACCAAGTCCCACAAGCACGAGGCACAACAAAATGACAAAGTCACACAAGCATGTGGGACTATAAAGTCGCAAAGTTCCGCAGGCTTGAAGGATCATAAAGTGACAAAGTCTCGCCAACAGTAAAACAAATACTCAGATGATAGAATTACGAGCCTCGATGATTTTAAAAATATGACTTTGAAGTTACCTCAGATTTTAAAGCTAAATTAAGCATGTGAATATTCCATATTTTTTTTCAAGAAATAAATGTTGAGGTGGTTGAGAACAAATAATGGCACTATCAGTTTTGGAGGTGGATATTTTCTTGACGTGGACCATAATGAGGTCAGATTCTAATAGAAACGAAAATGGCATCAACGGCTGAAACGGAAGATACAAAGATGCGGAAACATCATAACATTTTTACATTATTAGAACAATAAGTGTGTTCACATGACACGAATCACACAGAAAATTTGCTCATTTTAAGAACCCCCGCTTCAAGGGTTAAGTTCGAAAAGGGAATATATTTTAAGTCAAATGTTGAGAGAAAAAAAAAATGAAAAGTGAACCATACTTTGGTATGCTTGATGCAGACTTGACGATATTTTCATGCCTAGTTTGTTTCACTCCATGAAACCCTCGACGTTGATGTTATTTGCATGCATAGTTTGTTTCAAAACATGACGTCCTTCAAGCTTGATTTCATTTTCAAACTTATTTTGTTTCAGACCATGAAGTCCGTCAAACTTTCTATCTTCATGCCTAATGCTTAATTTGTTTCAACCCATGAAGTCCTTCAAAAACCTTTAAGTTATGATCATGGCTAGTGCCTGATTTGTTCCAGTCCATTAAGTCCTTCAAACTTAATGTTATTTTCATTACTAGTTTATTTCAAACCATAAAGTCCACCAAAAAGTAACGAAGGAAGATTAAATTCGTGTTGTACTCGACTTACGTTCTGATGTATGCATGGAAGGACACCGGAATAGAATGGGGGTTGGGGTTATTAAACAACACGTATTATTGCATTCACATTTTAGGGAACAGACTATTAATACCACTAGCATAGAATAATATATTCCAATGTAAAGCCACGCATACAAAACTGCTTTTCCGTGAATCACGTTTGCCCTGAACTTTTTTTAAATTGTTGAGCGTAGTGACTATAGTTAAATAAAAATCATTGCCGTCGTCGTTGTCGTCATCGTCGTCGCAATCGTCGTAGTCATCATCGTGTTCGTCATCGTCATTAATATTATTGACAGTATCAGTAGTATTGTAATTACCATCACTATCATCACCGTTGTCGGCATTATTATCATTATTATTATTATTATTATTATTATTATTATTATTATTATTATTATTACACGCGTAATGAACTTACCTTGTAAATTACTGTCAACGTACCTTATTGAAAACTTTATACATTTATGGAAATAATTCATTTATACATTCTTCTCATTTCACACTTTAGAAGTTGACATATGACTAGGACACTGAATATGTGCAACATGTGACTTATTTCTGGTTCATTTTAGTCATAGAGTGTAAAGATCTCATTTTCTGTTCAAGTATGATTTTTTTGTGGGCGTCAATCAAACTGACTACTCCACACTTCTTGATCAAAGTGTGCTTGTGAAGTGAATCGTGCCAGATGACTCAACGTGATAACATGGCAAAGGAAATCTTATCTTCTCCTACTGTTGTTCTTCCTCTTGTTGTTTTTGTTGTTGTTATTGATGAGGAGATGGACGACGACGACGACGACGACGAACACTGAGCTGCACTAACTAAAATTACCGCTGGCTGAAACAAACAATTAGCTTTGTTACAATACTTGACAAGAATAGGAATATTTCTTATCTGAACCACTCTGATTTCTGCAAAGACTTCGACCATTTGCTGCGATAGGCTGACAGATAAAGCCACAGCACAATTACCGTATATTTTATGTAAGATGGTGGAGCTGTACAAAGATATCCAACTTAACACCGTTTTGTATCAATAGTTTCTTTGATGTGCGTCCCATTCATCAGAATAGTAGGAGTACGGACGCCGTATTCATGAACACGTTAAACAAATGAATACGAAGAAATCAAAAGCTTTCAGTCGTTTTCAGTGTGAAGTATATTCAAGTGCAATTGAACATATTTTTGTTTCTAAATGAATAATTCCAATAGATTAGACTTTATTTTATTTACAGACTCAATAGACAAACTTGCGCATGTCAATTTGTGTTGCTTTGGTAATTTGAAAGAATAAGAAATAGATAATGCCCATACTGTAAGTAATAAAAAAATACAACAAAAATGATAACAACAAATGCATCAAAAACTAAAAAAGCAAATTGATTATGTTCATTTATTGTTTTGGGGATTTTTGTTTGTGCGAAGGACAGACTATGTCTTCCTCTGTCACATTTTACCACCAGCGAACAAGTTTGTTTCTTTTGGCTAGAACACAAAGACCTCATGATTTCCTTAATATATGATTAAACACGCACAACTGAACCAACAAAGAGTTGGAATGAAGTGTCTATGAATACCGACATGGATAGCCGCGATAGTTCATTTGGCAAAACGTCGGACTCACTATCCAAAAGTTGTGGGTTCGATGCCCGCCCAGGACAGCCCAAGACAGCTGTCTCAGTTTGTTCTTGGGAAAGTCACTTTACTCCCATTTCCTCAGCAAGAGACATTATTGTGTCAAAAGTGACGTTAAAAACAACCAGCCAACCAAACAACCACACCCCTTCCGCTTTACCAGTCATCGAGAATATGGATCCAACACACGACCGAGACAAAGAACTCTTAATTTTCTTCATGCTATTGTTTCGTTCTATTTTATTAAATTAATCACGATTCAAAGTTGTTAAGAACCAGAGGCAATATATTTTTTGCATGTTAATGACATAAAGCACGTAACAGTTGTACCAAATTAGATCACGCCCGTGGAAGATGGGCACCGCAAACGTGACTTAAAGTAAAAAAGGAGAGATACTGATCGTCTAGTATGATACTCCTTGATATTTTCACTTTCTTTGCTGACGGTTTAAAATAGCATAAAATGTTGATCACAATGCTTAGCATTGCCAGAAAGGCACAGCGTTGGACTCTCTCTCTCTCTCTCTCTCTCTCTCTCTCTCTCTCTCACACACACACACACGCACACACACACGCTCACTCACTCGCGCGCGCACACACACAAACACATGCACACAATGTGCCCTTATTAAGAGTTACATTCATAAAAAGAGAATGGCGCTTATATTGCCTAGTATATAATATTGCTACGGACAGACAGACACGCATGCTATGCATTACCAACACTTGGGAAGAGGGTGAGAAGGTAGATATGGCCAAGGAAAGTATCTTTTTGGTGGGGGGAGGCGGACTGTCAAAGCATTTTACTTGTCTTATATAGGCATTTTCAGTGCAGATGTCTTGTACTTACTCTTGCACTCATTTCGCCATTCATGTGGCATCTGCTTTACACGTGCATATGTTAGGAAGGGGGAAAAAAACAGTTGATAAAGAAGGGAGGCGTTGTCTCATTACTTCATCGCAGCCGCCGCCTGAGCGGTGCCTTCGAAACACACAAACTTAGGAAATAAAAAGAAACTTCCTCTTCAGCCGGAATGACGGTACGTTTTACCCCTACCCTTGCCATTATTCATCAATGTTATTTTACTTCAGAAGGTACAGCTCGGGGCAACTGAAATATTTCTTTTAGACCCATAAAAAAAGAACACGACAATAATGTAAAAATCTCGTAGCGCTCTCACGTCTCGAGAAATTGATTTCTGGCTTTTTTTGCAAAAACGAGTGCCCCTTTTTCAAGCTTATTATTCAGTGGTTTTGCAATAAGTAACTGAAAATTATACAAAAAATTAAAACTTTAGCAATTCTAGTACTGTTATTCTTAACTTCTAATAATTTTTGTGTCTAAATAAAACGCAAAAATGAATGAGATACATACTCTTAGCTGGATGATACCGGAGTCATGGGGTATGTGTAGGTAATTTCTTTACTATTGAGCCGTATGATTCGGAGGTAATCGTAGTGATACTTCTCAACAATTGGCAAGATTTTAGCAGACGAAAAGAGAGGCCATGAGTATAACAGCCAACACCTTTCCATCAATGAAATAGCTGGACCTGACAGTAGTAGAGGCCTATCATTCGATACCCAAATATGAAACACGAGTACCGCGAATGCCCTCATGAAATGTCCGCTCCGTCTTTAATAGCCCTCGATATTAGTATCGATCGGTCTCAATGAACTAGACTTTTGGTCCAGGTATGCTGTTGGTGTTGTTGTTGTGGGTTTAACACCATTTCTCAGCATAAGATAGGATATATATGGCGGCCAGTATAACTGGTGGAGGACCCGGGAAAACCCCGGGAAGAACCATCGACCCACAAGAAGCTACTGGCAAGCTTTCTCACGTACCCACGTTAGTCGAGCTCGAGATTCGAACCCATCCAGACAGAGATGAGATTGCAGTTATCCGGAACGGCGAGCGCTCGGACATTCGGGGCTTCTGGTACAGGTATAAGACCTTGACCGTCACCGTGCAGAAACCAATATTTTCCAATTAGACTGACTGTGAACATGACCTCTGAGCTTTAGAACCTACAACCTATAGATTTTTTTATTGCCTAAGTGACAACCATCCACTAAATGTAGTAAACGAACTTATTATGCAATAAAATTTATTATTTGAGCCACACAACTCTGACCCTGACCTTTAGACACCAAAATCAGTAGAATTCATTTATGCCTTAAATGCAAGCCCTCCACAAACCTTTGTCAAGAGGCACGGTCTAGAACTAAATCTACCATGCACAAAAATATTTGCTTCCTTCGGTTACAGTGATCTTGATCTTTAACCTTTTGACCCTGAAATCGATAAGCTTCTTGTTAACTCCCAATAGCAAGCTGTCCACAGTGTATAGTGAAGGTCAGCGAAAGGTGTGCCATAATTTTCAGCCTAATTAGTTCATTTCAAACACAACAGTTTTATACAAAAACTCTAAATGGCATATTATAGGTAAACTTCTATTCGTGCCACCTTGCTAATAATCTTGAGAATAATTGGGATAACGTGTACATACTTTGAGTATTCAAACTTTACACCAAGGCGAATCGTACGAAACTCTTTGGTGCTACATGAATGAGATTCAAAGTGGATGTCACTGCGATACGTCCGATGTTTTTCGCATAAAAAAGGCAGAGAATGCTCCAATTTGCGGAGTCTCTCAAACTGAACTGGCGCTAGTGACCATGACTATGATTCGGCCTTGATCATCAAGCAGACATTTTGATGATTTTGGTTCAGCTGAATTCTAAACGTGAATCCATTTCCTTTAATCATAACAAAGATCACATACACACCCGAACAACAAATTAAACGTGAACTAATTATCGGGTCACAGAGTCAAAGACGCATCCCATCTGTCCGGATGATGTCCTAAGTAAGGCCATGTTAGCAAAGATCACATTACCCCAGCATCATCTTGGTTATGAAGAGTCAACCTTGTTTTATTTTTGCAATTTAAAATTTGACTTAAACTTCGGTAAATTTACTAAGACGTATCTATATCTGCTACCTCAGACACAGATGCGGAAGATCGCGGGTTCGAACTCCGGCCGAATCCCAAAGACATAAAAACGGACGGTGCTAGCAGCTGCCTCGCTTTGCGCTCAGGATTAAGAGGTTAGTGTTAGGACTGGTCAGCTAGGTGCCACGATAATGTGGCTGGGTGGGATATGATGCTACGTGTCTGCGGCATGGTGCCCCAGTGATAGACATCACTATAAACTATCGTAGCGATATGACTGGAATTGATAACAATCCAAGTCACACACACACACACACACACACACACACACACACACACACCTTAGAATTAAAGTGTAAATTTTATCCGCAACTAAACCTTCTGCAAGCTCCTAGCAGATGTCCACTTGACATTATCTGAATTGTAAGGTGAGGTATCATATGTGGGGCGAAAACCATCATACCAAAAGCATTATGATACCTGTATGGACTCAATTGCACGGTTCAGTAAAAGAAAATTCTCTAGTGAGTTCATGCTTGATAAATGAGCATGGAATGTTTCGGTTAACAATAAGTCATTTCAGTCAAGTTGCCCGAAACGAACGCTATAGTTGTGTCATGTGCACATTATTACATTTGGTAAACAAGGTACTTGTTCTATGCAATTGCGGCTACTGCAGTATTTCCCAGGTGTTTTCTTTTTCTTTACTATAGACAGAAAGGCACTATAACGTTCCAACTGCAAGGAATATTCGCCTAAGTCACCGAATCGGAACATCGCTCAGCCATTTCCGTCAAGCTGAAAAACAACATCGGATGTCTTTGTAAGAATACACACAAATTTTACGGGTTTGATGAATCGTCTCTGGTGGAGTGCACCACATATATTGCGACAGAAAAGGCCGATAATGGTCCGATTGTGACTTTGTCTCCTTTCGCTACTATTTTGTGCCACAGTCCTAAATGGTAGCGAATTGCATCTGAGGTTACATACGGAAAATCATCAACTCCCCGATCAACTATCCAAAAGAGACGCGGTAGGAACCGTAGTGATACTTCCCAAATTTGTAAGATTTGTCGAAAGAACATCAGTCTAGACGCACAAAGAGGAGTCTTATTAAATGATATGTCTTGAAAATAACATTCACCGATGTTTCTACAATCAATGAAATACCTACACATTCACTTTTTAATGAAGTTCCTGCAGCTGTGTAGTAAAAGAAAAGAATTGAAGAAGTCATAAATAGTCTGCAGCTGTTGAATGCGTTGCTATTAGTGATAGCACGTTGCAGCCGCTCTAGAATAGCTGCCAGCAACAGGCGCCCAAGACCATGCCGAACCATGCAATCGGCATCCCCCCACCCCCCACCCCCATAATTTCTCGTCAAATATGGCGCCCCATTTAACGTGGCGCCCTAGGCAACATCATAGTTATCATATATGGACGGGCTACCCCTGATCTATTCATTTCGATGTTACGACGTTATTATGACGTAATAACAACAAAGGACTGCGGGGCAGTTCAAAATGACCATTATTTACATCCGAGATTTTTTTCTAGCATGCGCTGGAAAAGGCTGAGGATTACAGAGGTTTCTTTCTCGACTTAACAGATGATGTTCCGACTGCTATGTCACACAACCGCTTTTGCTGTTGTTACCATGCAATGAAAAGCTAAATCGAGGCCTAGGGGAAAATGTAATAGAAATGAAAACTTTGCACGTCAAACTTTGAAGCGTTATAAGGCCCCGTAACCTTTCACAAAGGCAGGTAAAATTAATAATGAAAAACAACACATGCCATTCAGGAAGAATATTTTAAGATCAATATTCTTGCATGTTACATAATATCGCGTTCATTATGACGTCATAATAAAGATGCAAACTTTGTAAGTTCGGTGTTTATCACAACTAAATCACTTTCATTTAGGCATTATGGGATTGTGGACTGTATGCAAGATCTACTAATCTTCGAAACTGAAGAGCTTGACACAAAAACTATGCATCTCCGAAACTGACGTTTGACAACGGAAGTGCTCAGTAAGAATGGTCAATTTTACGTTTTGTAAAAACACATGTTAACACATTTTTATGAAGAATTTTACTTAGCTTAAATTACAACTAAATCATATGATATATTGACCTTTACAAGTGATCACAACAAAACAATGTAAAGGGGCAACTTGTGTTGAACTACATTTTCGACTCTTAACATGCATACGTGTCCGCAGAGCCAGGTGGACAATATGTTAAGAGTAACAAAATAGTTACAAACACTTGTCCACTTTACTTTTGTATATTTGTTAAGGTCAGTGTAATATATGTCTTAATTGTAATTAAAACTAAGCAAAATTCTTCGTAGTAAAAATGTGTCAGCAGGTGTTATTGCAAGAAATCTTGACAAAATCTTTAGTTTCGGAGGTGTGTGGTTTTGTAGGTTGTTAAGCTCTTCAATTTCGGAGGTGAGTAAATGTTGTATGTAGACCTCAGTCCCATAATGCCTAAACAGAAGCGATTGGTTTTGAAAACACTGGTAGATTGATATTTCCGATGTACCTTTCCCGTCATTGACAGAAAGACCCTAGCATGTTCCGATTGGAGTATGCGATCCTCTTTCATAGTAGAAATATGACTTGAAATTAAAATAATATAAGATTTATCTATAGTCAGATTGATTTAAAACAACAATTCAAAAACGAACTTTTCACCGACATGACATAAAAATAGCCAAGACATAAAAAAAAAACCTGATTTGCAATACATACAGCCACCGCTTAATACGCATGTACAATTGAACAGAACACATAGCGCTTAACTTAAAATATAAGCATTAAAGAGCAAAGGTCTGACTATTGTCTCCTAAAGAACCCCTTTCTGATAGACTGATAGCTCTGTGAGAGACATCTGACGTACCATAAACCCTTCACTTGCAAATAAGGATATTTTGAGGGAGACCGCAAAAAATCTTGAATAATAAATCAGAACTGTAACTACATGTTCGTTTTCATCAAAAGTCTTACTCCAGTCTTTAAGTAGCATAACAGTGTCACCTTGCATCCACGCCCTTTATGAAAAGCTCCCAAACATTTGTTTAAAAAATGTTCTTATAAAATGATGCTAACTAGGTCTCAGTTGATTTCTCAAACCGTCTGGATATGATGCGTAGAATGCTGACAAATCTATAGTTACTTTAACAAGAAGATTGTTCTTCTTGAAAATCGGAACTACTTGCGCTTCCTTTAAATGATCTGGAAAACATTTGATTCTAAAATTTTGTGAATTAGAGAAGCATGAAATTACTTGTCTACAACAGACTATTAAAAGAAAACCAGGTGTTAAAACGAAAAGTAATAAATCGTGTACAACAAAGTTTTTAAGTCAACTCCCATGTTATGTATATCTATCTTTTTTGTAACTCATGGTATATGATTGTGTTTAATTTTTGTAGCCTTTATTCATTGCTTTAAGTTGTAGTAATTATCTACAGCTGGATTTCGTACGTGCAATTTGTCTATTTTAAGAAATTAAAGAACGTAGATTGCATAGGATCTCAAAATTGACGCTTATGTAAGTGTTGACAGTTACTAATAATAAAATTAGCAGTAAATATGTTTGCGAGATCCCGCCATTTTCCCATTAGACAATTTGGTCAGGTTGTATCTTAAAAGAATTAAATTAATTTTTATTGGATGAGTTAGGTCACATGAATAGGTATTTTGAAATATTAGATTGAGTAGTAAGATCTGTCACGTGAGGTATATTGCGATATATAGTCGTAACAGACTCCTGAAGGTGTATAGAAGGAGAGAACTCAGTAATCAGATTCATTCCTATTTTGGAGTCATTCTTATTTCTTGTGTTCCATTTATAACATCAAGTCTGTATACGTACTTTATGTTGTACTTAAATATCATTTGAGAGGAAGAACATTTGTTTGGAAAGTTCACTGAAAATAGTACTCATTAGACTACAATATTATTTTGGAACTATTGAGAATTATTCAAAGGAGTTCTAGACAACGCCAATTTGACAACGTCGCCATTCTTGGCGGACCAGTACATTTCCGGTTCTGAAATTTATACGGACCTTTTCATTCTTTTGGTCTTTAATAGAGCTTTGCACAGGATTATTTGGGATTCACTTCATAATACTGTTAAGTTCCTCTCACATTTCATTTATAACTTTGATAATTAAATTATCTGTTAAAATTTTTGCAAAACTTGTTGGTTTTGCTTCGTTCTGGTACTTAGTTTATGACCATAGAGTCGTAATAACCTGTTAATTGCGGAAGCCACCAGAAATCAACAGCATTAACATCCTTGACATTTTGGCCCTTATTTGCTACCATAGATCCGATCTCTTGCTTCTTGACATAAGGCTGACTATTTAGCATTACAGCATACAGACAGCAGGGCCGGATCAGGTGAAGTGTTGGGTGGGTCCAAAATTTCAAAAGGGCCATGACTTTCCTCCAAAGGGCACGAAAGCGAAAGTCTATGTTTCCATTTACTCGGAGTGTGCATAATACCCAATAAAAGTGTTCAAGAATAAAACGATGTCAAATTTCACATGACAGGTGACTGTACGTTTGTGTGTATCTACGTTTATCTTAGCCTGGGGGGTCTGGAAACCAGGCCTGGCCCTAGGATGTGCGGGGCCCATGGCAGCAAGCGATGAGCGCGGGGCCCCAAGCAAAAAAATTGCATTGCGGAGAATCGCGGGGCCCAAAGCGGTTGCCTCGTTCGCCTTGCCCTAGGGCCGAGCCTGCCGGAAACCTCGGACCCGCCCCACCCAACCCCCACCGATCTGGCCATGGACAGACAACTAATGAGTTGGGCAGAAAGTCTATTTTGTTCCTGTATTCTGTCCCATATAATGAAACATTCTATGCTGTTCCATAATACGATTTTAATATAATGGAAGAGTCTATGCTGTTCTATACAGTACTAATACAATGAAACAGCATATGCTGCTCTA
This sequence comes from Megalonaias nervosa, assembly GCA_016617855.1. Classification (NCBI taxonomy): domain Eukaryota; kingdom Metazoa; phylum Mollusca; class Bivalvia; order Unionida; family Unionidae; genus Megalonaias; species Megalonaias nervosa. The sequence goes on along the minus strand of JAECUM010095910.1, from coordinate 74 downwards.
TTTGGTCAAACTGAAACAGTCTATGATGTTCTATGCGGTCCTGACATAATGAAACATTCTATGCGGTTCTGTAG
>JAECUM010095909.1:0-31110 GCA_016617855.1 Megalonaias nervosa | reverse complement strand
GCCTTATGCCGCGTCTCGCCGAGGCAGTCGTTCGAACAGCACTGCGGTAGCATGCCAGGTAAGCTCTACCACAAAAGTAATTGGCCCGTAACAACTACAAAACATCATAGGCGCCAGTGGCCTCTATTAGACACGTGTTTGACCCTGATGATATGGCACAGTAGTCTGCGAGATATATGCATCACAGTAAACCGATGACCTTGGAAACCTTCATTGCCTTGGAGCAGTACTCGGCGATCTCGAAGTTGGGTATTCGATGATTGCCAAGTGCTTGTTAAAATTAAATCATTGGACCTTGGTCGCCTGGACTTGAAGACGCAGCTAAGGCCGTTACCATCACAAACACAGGAAATGCTAATTAATCAGGGCATCATTCCGCTTAATCTTATCACGGCTGCCAAATGACCTCTTCAGCAATAATATTCGGTGAGGTACTTACCAACGCCTTATCTTCAGCCACGCAAGCTACCTGTTCTCTCAGATATATAAAATGGGCAGACGAGGAACTCAGCCGCCTTGAAAAGACTGGAAGACATCCAAGCTATGCATGATGAATACGAACGCATGAGCAACAAGCGTCTCGACGACCATAGTGAAAGAAAGAAAGACAAACAGCAGGATGAACAAATTTACCAAGTCGAAGATTTTGCATGTTTTATAACACTGTGACTAGGGAAAAAGCAGACGACGGCCCACAGATTGGCAGTTTTCTGACTTTTACATGTACTCACTTGAGCAGCGAAAGTGTGAGTGGATGTCTATTATCAGGGGTCTAGTCGCCGTCGGCAATGTGGCAGATGAATATTTCTAGTTGATAAGTGCAGGTATTTGTATCGCTATTGAGACCCAACAGGCAATTGGGCGTGGGATTTGCCCTATAGCTAGAGCAATGGCTGCTTGTTTGCCATCGTCGCAAGACAAATGTGGTGATCAGCAATGCTCTTTTATCACCTGTGGCTGTCTGTGGGGAGATTTCCTTGTTTTTATGAATATGCATAAACCTGCTTAATCAGTCACTACGAGCAAAAGTAAATACTTTTCGCTGTTGTGACCCAACATTACCATTGATACTGCTTGAATGAGTCAAAGTTTCTCTTCTAAGCACAGTCATTGGTCAATCGATTAAACGGGCCCTTCATTGATGTGTAGGAGATCGTTAAAGTGTGTTGTTGATGGCGTTCTTTAATTTCGGAGTGACCATTACAAACAAAGAAATAACAGCACCTGCAACCACGAGAGATAAAATAGAGTAGAAAATCATTGCCGGTGGCTTGCGACGATACTCGTTTGCATACCAGTAGCTGACGGAATGAAAACATTATGGATACTAAGCTCCTGGGAATGATGCACGGCCTGAGAAGTCACTGTAAGGCGTGATCGCTATCAAAGACCGTGGCTGACGTCGCTAGCTATTACAAGGAGGCTTAACCCTTGACCACAATCTGCTGAAAGTTGATCACAGCTTGGAATTTATGAGCACATTTCGCAAGTCTTGGCGAAGCAAGGCGTGCATGAAAGGCAGGACGAAGCCGGCGTCCACCGTGCGCAGGGCATTATAGAGAGGTTCATCGACACATTAGTCGAGTGACAGTTTGAGCACCCGTAGGCAACCATCAACGGTGAAATATCATGGTTCACAGGTAAAACAAAACTTACTGATGCCATTCAAGCTATGTCTGCACAGACTGTGAGTCAGTCGGTTGAAATCAAAGAGCACCACCTGCCCTCAAATACCATGGCGCTGTACCGATATGCACCTGGAGAGCTGGAAGGTGGGCAATGCACGAAATATTCTACGATCAGCATCCCATTGCATTTATCCTTAAGTTTCCACGGGCCATTTTATTTAAGATGCTGGACACTAGACAGCCAGCTGGTGTCGTACAGGGCAGCGTCCTCTTTAATAGCTAAGTATAGTTCTTCTGTTTCGACGCTCCTGAGCAGGCTGCCGGCGTCTGTGTACAGCAGACTGCCCCTTTTACGAAATCTGAGTTTGATGAGGTTGTAATAGAAGTCATATATTAGGAGCTTGCTCACGTGCAGAATCGACATTCCCATGAAGATCTGGCATTTGAGCATAAGATTGGCTCTGTTGAATGAACATCAGCAAGGTTTCTGCTAAAGATTTTCCATGTCTTTAATGCCGGGTTCGCAACCAGGCGACACAGCTTGTATTTCTCCTCTTTCAGTGTTACCAGGCCGACCAGGATCTGATTTCTCTGGTTTTCTATGGTTTTCTCTAAGACTGAATTGTTCATCAGCTTGAAGAAGACATTCTCAAAACCAATCCTCACCATAGTCCTGAGATCAGTATTTGGCTGGATGTTTGGTGCCATCAACACGCTTTGGTAAAACTTCAGCACCCCGTGGACCTTGATGATATGCATCCGGAGAGTGGGGTAGAGCTAGAGCTTTTGAAAATGGACTACATGGTAGTGCTTCTTTTTCACAGGATTTGAACTAGTTGATCCACCAAGCAATTCTGATAGTCGCTCAGCCAACGCTTTTTGACGTACATTGCTTCTGGGACCAGCAGGTAGTCGCTGTGCGTCTAATGGAATTCCTCGGGACCTCAACCTCGACCTCAACGATGTGGCTCTAGGGGTGTCCACCGCTATCTGGTGAATCGACCACGTAAAGTCTCGTAGTTGCCAGACTCTGCATCATGGCCTATTCACAACAATTATTTTGCTCGTTGTATGTTATCCAGCTCTTTGGTGTATCACTGTCGTAGTCTGGGTATATTTGGTTATTTGATTTAGCGTGACATCAGTTCACAATGAAAATGATACCACAGATGATCTCGGCAAAAAGGTGCATGTGGACGTCTTTTAACAATTTGAGCTTAGCACTAGTCTCATTCAGGACAGCATCTCAGTTCATTCACTATGAGATGTTGTGATGAGCCGGCTTGAGACGGTATGGTTTTTTTAAAATTTTTTGAAATTTTTTTTTTTGAGCGAAGTGTCAGAAAATGTCTCAAACTCGTCAGCAAGGAGCCAGGAGAAGCGCATCGGTCTTCAGGTAGAGATCATATGAATCTTTGAGGTTCTGGCATTAAAAAGCCTTCTGCACACTCTTAGATTGCTCGTAGTCTTTCGCTTTAATTCCTGTTCAGGTGAGTTGATAATAGAAGGCATCCATCAGCGGAAGCTAGGGTTCTTTCATCATAGTACCCACAGCTGCTCGTGTATTCGTGCAGGTAGACCCCCTTTCTGATGAGAAGGTCAAGATCGTGTTCAGTCAACAGATTTAATTTTGTTTTTATTTTCCATTGTTTATTTAGTTTGAGGAGAAAGTTCCACCTTTACAACAAGGGTAGCAACGATACGCCCAAAACCGTATTGTGATATGCAACGATACGCCCAAAACTGTATTACGATATACCAAACCCATATTGAAATACAGTAACACTTAAAGAAAACAATAAAATAATCACTGTAACATATACTACTTGAAAAGTACAACATCTCTAGCGATGCTACCCTGTAAGACTTCAAATGGTAGTTAGCTGAACATATAAAATTAACATAAAAATGAAACAAGTCTACAAACGCCTGAAAGCAGTCAAATTATCAGCAAATAAAAATCTCACTACCATTTCAGGAGTGTCCTTGTTTTAAAATTCCCGTACTGCACTTTTTGCTTTTTATTGGGAATAATTTCAAAATCCATTTTTTGAAGAAAAAAGAAATTATGAAAATTAAAATTCAGGTCTACACGCCTGTCAATTGAGTCGACGTTAATCGATATTTGGAGTCGAGAAAATTAAATTAGCGTGACGTAAACACTTTGATCTGACCTACCATGTATTTCACACGTAGAACATCAGATGCTGCCGCTGTTTGTTTAAAAGTTTTGCTCGCCTTTCATTCTTTAGAGCTAAAATATCAACCATAACAGCAGATGTTGCATGCTTTGGTGTATGCACATTCCGAGCATTGGATACAAAAATAAATTATTTTAGAGGAATTGATATATTTACGAACAGGGACTCCTGAGTACTGTTCATTTAATGTCATTACGAACAGGGCATACATATCTGAGGCAAAGTTAAGTTTGTAAATTACTATTTATAACTGGAAAAATACCCTCTAGTCTTGGCTTGCCACCCCCAACCCCCAATTAAATTTTGCCCAAATAATTGTACTATGCATTTCGTTTTACATTCTCTTCCAACATCATTCTAAGTGTGCAGCTCGTTTTACATTCTCTTGCAATCTCGAGCTAATCGTGCATCTAGGAATAAAAAAAGAAAATATAGTTCTTGAATTAAATTGGAAAAATTGTGCTGTATACAGAGATTTGTCGGATTAAAGAAAAAATCGCGGAACATAAAATCGTATTATATTATATACTGCCAGAACAGCAAACCGCAATATAACGTTTTATCATTGCACCCCTATTTACAACCATTTTATGAACTATAATGGCATAATGCACATGGCATTTTTTTTTTTTTTTCTCACAGCAGCCTTGTCAGCATTTATGTAAATGCCCTATGCGCAATATTTAACATGCGCGACGTGTATTTTGCATTTATGAGGGCAATATTTAACGCGACATCTTGGTCATGTGACTCGAGTGGGTTAATGAAAATGATTGCGTACTTTTTCTTTTGAAAGCGGATACTGAATATAAATATTTATTTAATAATGAACTATTTCAGTTGCAGTGCTATAAAGACAAGAAACACGATTACACTACCACGTAGGCCGATAAATCAGCCCTTCACCAGTGATGATGTTGATTTTCCTCCATCAGTATCAACACAGATGGGGGGGGGATGATTTATCAGACTAACAACCACGCAGTACACGTGTCTTGCAATTAAAAGCTTGTCATGTCTTCAAAGGGACCAGCAACACCATACACACCCACTGAAGTTATTTTAGGTTTTGGCACTTATTCAACGTTTATATAAGATGGACACCATATTTACAAATATAATTATTAATATCATTCAGGAATTTCCACTTTTGATATTGCTGAAATTTTCAATGTGCCAGCTGATGAGCAAAATTGTGATCACACAGCTGTGGAATATTTGCGTACTTGCACGCCTAGAATGATATCATACAAGCCTGATGACAAACTCTGGCAGAAAGATAACTCACCGATATTTGGAATAAAAGTGGAAAACTTTCGTAAATAAGTTATGGATTGTATGAAATTAACATATCGTCGCGTCCAAACAGAACAGTTCCTACGAGGGGAGATCGTAACCGTCTTGTGTGTGTGTGTGTGTATATATATATATATATATATATATATATATATATATATATATATATATATATATATATATATATATATTCCATTAAATCAGGGATACCTTATACAGGACTCTGGGGTACAGAAATTTAAATATTAGCTTCTCGACAAAGTATTCTGAATATGGGGAAAAGACAGGAAAAATCATTCTACGGGATCTCTTGCTTTTATCTTTGTGCAAAAGGTTCAGCATCAGATTCAAGCATGTGCAATCAAAACATGCATGAATATTTTGAACCAGTGCTTGATGTAAAAGGCATTTGCTTGGTAGTCGATTATGACACTATCTTTTTTGAAATGTACTACATACTTGGGTATCAGAAATACTGGAGATTTGAGTCAGAAACTTTTGTACGCATCACTGGCGGATAACTACGAAGATGAAGCCTTCTACAGTCATTGTGCAGAGAGAAGTTTGACACCATATTCATTAAGAATTCAAAAATGTGAATTAAAATAACAAATGGAGTACGCGGCCTTCAAAAGAAAAAGACCCTAATATTGTTAACATTTTGTGTGATGAAAGTCTGTTGCAAAATTCAAAATAGTGAGATGACCATACGTTGAACAATATATCAGTAATTGTGTTATTCTGATATTGTAGTTCTTTTTGCTGCAACTAGTATTCTGACACTTATTAATACAGAAAGGTTCACAAACATTGGATTACTTTTTTTCCATTATGACTACTGTTAAAATTGTACATACAGGACCACACCAAACACTATTTCTCCGTTCGGATCATTATTTTGTCCCTTATTATTCTTTCAATCTCTTTAGTAGCAGACGGGGGGTGGGGTGGGGTGCTAAACACCTATATATTACTACTTTTAAGATCAAGAGAATCTGCAGACTTGAATAGTTTATGCACATATCAATTCTGACCTCCAGATTATTTCTGCTTTTCATCAGTAGTTTAGAAATGTAATCCAACCATTAAATGATTAAAGTAATTAGGTTACACCTAATATACATCATTAGGTGTCACATGAGTAACACTACGCAATGGAAGTTAAATCATAGTGTGTACTCTTCATCTACATGTAAGTGCAGAAATGATAAGTGCATCCACCTCCTGTGCAATATTTATAGCTGAATATGGTTAATTGTCCAATTTTATCGAGACTCCATTCAGAGACCCCTTTTGCTAGTTCATGCTATTTTTATCATGTCCTTACACCGTTATAATGATTGATATTTTGTACATGCTAGTTCAGTTATCACTGTTACCAAATGAACACAAAGGGTTCAAGCCCTTATTTTCATGCATGCGCCTAACATTTCTTGTGAATTAGAAAAAGAATATCTTAAAAAGACACTTTTTCAATATTTTGGGGGCAAATGACATAAAAATATGTTCTCATCATACAACCAAAGTGTCCTCTTACAAGTGGAGAAAGTTAAATGTACTTGACCAGAATACAAATAAATCCTCACTTTCATCTCAGACTTATTTGTTTATTGGTAAAGTAAACTGTACTTATGTATGTAACACAGTATGCATTGAAAGTAAGCCATGAACTGCATCTGTTACATACTGACAACTCCCAGTTGTCCTTTAGAACTCAATAAGCTGATAATTTTTAAAAGACTACATCTGATGTTCTTGGTATTCCATCCATCATCACTACCACACATTCCAATTATTATGAATTCAAAATGATCAGAAAGCATAGAGTTTGAGTTTGTTTCCCCAAGGTTGATGAATGCTTGCCAAAAATGTAAGTTCTTGTTTTTTCAACAGGATAAACCAACAATCAAGCCTGCCGCACACTTTGATGCTGGAGTGGCAGCAGCAGCAGCAGCAGAGCTAAGACAGGCAATGAAGGGGCTTGGTGAGTAGGACATTATAAACAAATCTACAGCAGCACAGCATGGTGTCATAATACTTTTTGATTAGTCTTAAGTGTGTGTCTGTGTGTGTGTGTGTATGTGTGTGTATGTGTGTTTGTGATGATTTACTAGTTTTGATTCCAGAAAACCAACTCTAATAATAATATTAAATATTATTATTATTATTATTATAATTATAAAGACGTTATTTTTGAGAAGATAACTCAATTAAAGAACTAATCTACCTTGAGCTGTTATGTACAATATATACAGTATATACAACACAATGTGATAAATTTGGCTTGACTCTAAAGAATTAAGTGATTCTAAAAGCAACGTATCAACCCTGGTACATGTGTACAGGCATCTGTGAACACATAGCATATATAATATAGAATATAAAATATCAATCTGCATTGAAAAATCCAGTGGTGAAAACAATGCAAAAATACAGAAAAGCAGGCAGTGTTTATATCACTAGAACTGTTCAATTGTCTCAAGATTTCACCCATCTGAGACATCAATTATGAGAAAAAGAAATGCTAGGAGCCTACCTTATGTAACTGGGAATGTTGTTCCTTACCGGTGGTCCAAGATAATAAATAACTTATTTTTTAAACAATTCCTTCTTTGGCCCTGGTATAATGTAATTTTTACATCTAACAGACCTTAAATTTGGAGTACCATCAGCACCACTTTGGTGAAAGATATTGTTTAGGTAGACAGGAATGGCTTTTCTGGATACTTTATACATCAATTTGGCCTTTCTAGGAAATATTCTTTCATGTATTGATAACATTTTTATATTTTTCATGCATCCTGGAAATTGTCTATACCATGATCTACAATTAAATGGCATGCCCTCTTTTGGAGTATTAAAAGTTTTGTTTTGTTTGAAAATTAGAGGTATAAATATCCAGATATATTGTTTTAAATTGTCAATGAGTCAGCAGATATATTGTTTTAAATTGTCAATGAGTCAGCAGATATATTGTTTTAAATTGTCAATGAGTCAGCAGATTTTGAGTATATATAAGATAATTAGCAAAATATGCAACAGCAAAACACAGAAACTATGACAATCCATTGAGTAGATGGCTTTTAGGCTAATTGTTTTCTTTGAAACAACAAGTCCTGATGTTACAAAAAACAAGTCCTGATGTTACAAAAAAAAAACAAGTCCTGATGTTACAAAGAACACTCCTTGCACATGTGTGATGGGAAGTGTGACTGTTCTGCAGTGCAGATAAGTTACTTGTGCACTTTGAAAGTGAGGCTATTAACGATATCACTGTGACACCATGAACCTGACTTCACCTGTCAGTGACTGTCACAGTTTTGCCCAGTTTCCTAAACAAGTTGTTTGTAGACTTGAAGAGAGACATGCACACCATCAATTCTGTGTATGAAAATTTACATTTTTTTCATAAAATCATCTTTCTCCGGCCACACTTTCAATTATATAATATAACTGGAATCCTCCAAAACTCACAATTGGAGCACAACAAATAGTAAATCCAAAAAATCCTGTTTATTTTCCAGCTGTGGTCACTAAAACTCAGTGGCTTAAATAAAAAAGAATCCAACCACATTAATTCCCATTCATAGATAACAAGAAACTTCCTGCAAATATTACCAGAGTTTAATGCCGTGAATGTCACTTTCTCAAAACCATGATTCGAAGTTTCTTCAAATGTAAAAGATGGATATAATTTTATTTTAAACTTGTGTTGCTATTTACATCATCTTTGGGTTGTATTTTTGTGTGGAAGGCTTTATCTCCATTATTTTTCTAAGTCACTACATGGACATAATTAAAACTTTAATTTTAATTGGCAGAGTTTTGCCGATGTAACTTTAAATCCTGCAGCCACTAGTGCAACTTAATTAGTCACAACAAAAGTTTGTAATTAGTCACAACAGAAGTTTGTAATAGTGCTTTAGAACAAAACATTTACTGATCTTAAGTTAAAACAAAATCTTATATCTTGGATACATTTTTGTTGGACAGAATTGAAGAACCATAGTGATGGCACCAAATTTCATACTTGATTTTGTCACTGATTGGATTCCTTGGCTCTGACCAGGTACAATTTGTTTTGGGAATGCATCATAAGAAGCACTACTGTACAAACCTGTTCCTTTTATTCTCTCTTTTTAAAAATCATTTTTAAAACTTTTCAAAAAACTAAACATCACCCAGCTTCTGTAAGTTATTTATATTTTTCTTGTCTTGTTTGTGTTATTGTCCAATGTAGATTTGTACTCAAGGAAAGGAATGAGTAGATCCCAAAAGCGATCATGCAGGTTTTACACATGGGCAGTTTTACACTGTTGATTATCAGTTTGTATACATTTATTTATTTTTTGAGTATTCGACTGATTAAATTTGCAAGGCAATATCAGATTATCAGATAATATAACTTGTGCTCTATTTGAAGCTACTTCCATCAAATAATAACAAATCTTAATTTTTCTTTTTATTTCCAGGTACTGATGAGGACAAAATTATCAGCTGCCTCATCAGGTATTCATGTGAGCAGCGGCAGAAGATTAGTGATGCCTTCAAGCAGAGTTATGGCAGGGTAATAAATCGTGCATGAAGCCTTTGGAAACCATAACACTGTCATGAAAATGAAAGAACTTAAACATGTTGAGTGGTACTACTTCAGTGGGCATAGATAGGTCCCAACAATCTACTTTTTCCTCTCCAACAGTTACCCAGTACATTTAGCACACATTCTTTGACTGTTGTTTGTACAGTTATGAAATATGGTGGGTATATTTATCATGGAGGATACTAATTACCATGGTAAAAAGTTGGTCGCCAGTTGTTATGCACTGTTATGAAACCTAAAGGGTACTGCTCATCATGGATAAAAGTATGTCACAATGACCAACCTTTTACCAGCCTTTTATGTAAAGGTTAGAGGGATGTGCCCTTTATGCAAGGTTTCTGTATTATACCACAGCAGCAAAGTCATAGATTTCTTGTTTCTATACCATACTTAATTGACATCCTTTGTTAATCTACCTACATGTGTGCCTTTCTTTTCTTAGATGTTTATTAAGTTCTTTCTTTAAAATGTTGGCAAATTGTTACAATACTTGTTCATGTATCAACCAGTTCATTAATATTGTTCAATTTAGATTCCATTTACCCTCACACAAACATCATTAACACTTTTCATCTGTCTCTTTTTTGTTAAGTGACAAATATGGTTTTAATTAGCTGCAAATGTAACAGAAATGTTAAAGATTGGATGCTGCTGATGGCAGTATGAATCCCAAAATAGATCCCTGGAATTTGGATTGACTACAGTATGACAGATTTTTCACCACAATAAAAATATCTTTATATTTGCTGTCAGGAAAATTCTCCCTTTTAGGCCCTGAAACATGACAAGTTAAACATGCCATCTTTAAAACAGTTATATGCCATCGTGATTTTCACTGATCATAAAATGATCAATGGCACATAAATGAATGCTGTCTTGATTTGTGTGACTGGTTTGCTTGATTTTATTCAGATTTTAATGCTAGGACAAGATTATAGGTCCCTGTGCATTCAGTGTCAATGATCTAGAGAACAAAAATATTCAATGTTGTAGGTGATCTACAGATTAAAAATACTCACTGTTGTAAATGATATAGAGAACAAAAATGTTCAATGTTGTCAATGATGTACAGGTAAAAAAGTGAATGTTGTAAATGATCTAATATTCTTTACCTAAATATTGAATTTTCCAGAATCTTTCTGATGATCTCAAGTCAGAACTTGGCGGAAACTTTGAGGATTTGGTCATTGCTATGATTACACCACCACGAATATATGATGCCCGCCAGCTAAAAGGAGCAATGAAGGTAGTAAAACATTCATCCATCCACCCATCCATCCTTCCATCTGCTTTTAATTTGCACCTAAAGTGTATTTATCTTAATACTGGCTGGCAAGAATGTCATGCAGATCCTGTACACCCCACCCCCCATTGTAACAGGATAGAAACCAAATGCATATAGATTAAGTGAAACACCAAACATAGTGTATGCAAATGGAAAAAATTATGATTATGTGAAAACACCAAACATAGTGTATGCAAATGGAAAAAAATTATGATTATGTGAAAACACCAAACAGTGTATGCAAATGGAAAAAATTATGATTATGTGAAAACACCAAACACAGTGTATGCAAATGGAAAAAATTATGATTATGTGAAAACACCAAACAGTGTATGCAAATGGAAAAAAATTATGATTATGTGAAAACACCAAACATAGTGTATGCAAATGAAAAAAATTATGATTATGTTAAAATGCCAAACACAGTGTATGCAAATTAAAAAATTATGATTATGAAGTGCTAGTCTCAAACTGACCATTAATATTACTGCAACAATAAAATGGGGAAAAAAATACTAATACCAGGTAATAAAAAAATAACACACAAACACGTTTACTCAAAAGTTGAAACTAGACTCTTACAATACAAGCAAAAAAGATATTCACCAAATGATCCAATATCAACATTATCATCCACAACTAATGAACTTTAGGTTCACCATAATGTGAACATATAATTATAAAAATGTGTGTGGTTCATGTAACCATATGCAATGACATTCAAAATTCACAGTTCAAGGTCAAATTACATGGTTCAGAATTCACATCATTTGAATGAACTCTTTTGACCCTCCATCCCCTTGCTGGTGACACCACTGTGTTGCTCTGTTGTCAACTACTTTGCTTTTAAATATGCTGCTTTTTTGCCATCTATGTTGATCTTTTGCCAATCATGTCACCCTATTGTCAGCTATGTTGCTCTGTTTTCCAACAATGTTGCCCTGTTGTCAACTGTGAGGCTATACTGTCATTCACATTGCCATTTTTGCTAGCTAGTCTGCCACACTACCAGCTACACTGCCACACTGCTAATCATGCTACCATACTGCCAGCTACACTGCCACATTGCCAGCCATGCTACCATACTGTCAGCTCTATGGCTGTAGTAAACTGACTGTAAAGTAGACACTTCCTGACAAGATCTTGGAATCACTGTGCCTACACATGGCATATGCATCCATTATGTATTAAAACAACACATGCCAGACCCAAGGGCAAGTACCCGTATACGTCATGAAATGTGGGCATCTCACTGTGAATGACATACAATGAACTGCATCTGTTATACTAGTCCACATAACAAAATAAAAATAAAAATAAAACAACTCTTGGTAATGTTATATGCATCAACAAAATCAATTGCATGTAATTTTTCTAATGCATCACCAAGTTATTTTCTTGCCTTATTCCATGACAGTACCTCCCCCATAAAACAAAATGGACACATTTTTGAGTAATTATGAAATGCAAATGAATGAAAAAATTAAAATTCTTCACTTGCAATACTTAGGATCCTGGGTCACATTTAATCCTAACTGGCACAGACATATTCAACTTAACTTTGTGGTCTACCAATGTCATACAACCTGGCTTGTCAGCACAGACATATTCAACTTAACTTTGTGGTCTACCAATGTCATACAACCTGGATTGTCAGCACAGACATATTCAACTTAACTTTGTGGTCTACCAATGTCATACATCCTGGCTTGTCAGCACAGACATATTCAACTTAACTTTGTGGTCTACCAATGTCATACATCCTGGCTTGTCAGCACAGACATATTCAACTTAACTTTGTGGTCTACCAATGTCATACATCCTGGCTTGTCAGCACAGACATATTCAACTTAACTTTGTGGTCTACCAATGTCATACATCCTGGATTGTCAGCACAGACATATTCAACCTAACTTTGTCTACCAATGTCATACAACCTGGCTTGTCAGCACAGACATATTCAACTTAACTTTGTGGTCTACCAATGTCATACAACCTGGCTTGTCAGCACAGACATATTCAACTTAACTTTGTGGTCTACCAATGTCATACATCCTGGATTGTCAGCACAGACATATTCAACCTAACTTTGTCTACCAATGTCATACAACCTGGCTTGTCAGCACAGACATATTCAACTTAACTTTGTGGTCTACCAATGTCATACAACCTGGCTTGTCATCACAGACATATTCAACTTAACTTTGTGGTCTACCAATGTCATACAACCTTGCTTTTCGGCACAGATATATTCAACTTAACTTTGTGGTCTACCAATGTCTTACAACATGGCTTGTCAGCACAGACATGTTCAACTTAATTTTTTGTTCTTCCAGTGTTGTACAACCTGGCCTTTTGGTGAAATGTCTGAGTATTCTCTCTAGTCTCCATTGATCTACTGATCTTGATCTTTTGTCAGCTCCACACTCGCATTTACTTGTTCAATCCCTTCTGTCTCGACATCCTAGGGATACTCTATGGGACTTTCTATTTTGGGATCTCCTACTGCATCATACTCAATGACTGCCATACAAACTATGTTCAATACCCTTTCTTCTACATTATCTGCAGGTCTCTGGATGTGTTGCTTAAGCATATCAGCATGAAATATGCTCTACCTGCCATTCATGTCAATCTTTTAAATCCATGTCGTCTTTAAACTCCTTAACCTCATAGGGACCTTTCCATGTTGTCTTTAACCTCCTTAACCTCATAGGGACCTTTCCATGTTGCTTTTAATCTCCTTAACCTCATAGGAACCTTTCCATGTTGTCTTTAACCTCCTTAACTTCATAGGGACCTTTCCATGTTGCCATGAATCTCCTTAACCTCATAGGGACCTTCCACAGAACCAACAATTTGTTCATGTTATTAGGAAGGAGTACTAAGCACCTGGTCTCCCACAACGAATTTTCCATTTCACACAGAGTGATTGTAGTACTTGGCATACTTATGCCCCAATTTTGCAAGTTCTTCATGCACTATCTGACAGGTACTCTCAAGTTTCTCACCCAAGTCCAGTACATACTTGTAAGTGCTTTCTGCTTCATTGTTTGTGATATCACCTGTCCATAGTTTTCATAGGATCTGCACATGACCTTGAACTGTCCTTCCATACAACGATTCAAAAAGCAAGAACCCCAGACATTCTTGTGGTACTTCTTGATATGTGAACAGATCCACATTCAAAATAATGGTCCCTGTCTTGTGGCCATTTTGCACCCATTTGCTAAAACATATGCTTCAGGGTGCCATTAAATTTCCCTACCAGACCATTGCACATTGGATGGTATGACTTAGTATGCAACTGTTGGATGGATACAAGCCTACTAATCTCTCTCATGAGGACAGAAGTAAAATGGGCTCTACAATCCATAAAGATTTTTTCCAGTACAACTACCCTGCTAAACATATCACAATTGCTTTGACCACCTGTTCCGTTTCAATGCTTGGCAACACTACAGGCTTGGGGTACCTGGTTGCATAGTCCACAACGGTAAGAATATATCTGTTTTTCCTATTGATCACAGGTTTGATTGGTCCTACAGTATCCACCGCCACTCTTTTAAATGGCATGTCTGTTTAAAGCATCTGTCCCAAAGGAACTCATGTGACCCTTCCCTTAGAAGTTTTTTGGGCAGATGACTGAGAAAAAATGTGACGTCACTATTAACACTATGAGAGTAGAATTCAGCTGGCACTCTTCTAGTGGTATTCGCCTAACTCGGGTGGCCTGCCATGTTAGACTCATGTGCCACCCTAAGTATATTGGGATCTGTATTTCTGGGGCACAACCAATTGCCAATATTTCTTATCCTCTGTTATGTGAACTCCACGCGGATTAAACAATATGTCTATTAACTTTGAAGTGCCCCCAACCTTGCAGTTTTTAATGGCACCAGACATGATTTTCTCTGCAATTGATTTCATGGATTCATCATACTTTTGCTCTTGTATGCACTTGTCACACAAGATTCCAGTCACAGACTCGGGGACTTTTAAGTTCTGAAATGTTTTTCTCTCACTATGTTTGTGCTCACATTTTGACTGCTCGAGCTACAGGTACTCTAAAATCAGCCGTGGTTGGAAGATGGGAACCTTCAACATAACTGATGATCATATAAATAGGGTTATCCATGCAGAGGTGTTAACCATTCTGGTCAAGAAAGGAGTTTCTATCTTGATCCTTGCAGTGGGGATGCAATTGATTGATTAAGTAGCATATGTGGAGACTCCCACCATGCATCTGCTAATCCTTTACAAGATGGCATTTAATAACCACACCTGTACAACCAGTGTCATATAATACTGTGACCTCTTGACGATTAATGGTTTCTCCCACTGTTGGTACCTGCACTTCAGGAAAAAACACGTGCCAAGTTATTGGATACTATGTACGACTGTATAGGACTAGCAGACCCATTACTTTTTACTCTCTGTAGCCACAGTGACCTTGTGAACGGGTCGCTTCCTTTTTTAGACACTTTGCCTGCTTTTGACCTCGCTTGTTACATGCATAACATTGTATATCCCATAGACCCATATCCTTACCCAACTTGCTTGCCTCAGCTGATTTCACAGACTCTCAAGGCATTGGTCCACTAGAATGCTTTCCAGACTTGTAATCTTTTAAAACCACCTACTGGGTCACCATAAGCTTCGGCAGACTGATGCACCTGCTTATCTATATCTGGAACATTTGAAAAGACCTTTTCTTTCAGAAACTGTTTCACATTTTGACTAACTGTACTTAACAATTAGTCTTTGAGCAATAAATCTGTCAACCCTTCAAATGCTTGCACTTTCCTGTATTCAGTCCATGATTGGAAATAATTCTTATTCTGATGACAAACTGGCCAAACATTTCTGCCATCTCATGTTTGCTATACCTGAACTTATACCAATAACTTATATCTGAACCTTAACAATACACCCTAGTGGAGGTAAAATTCCTGTAATGAACCTTGTATTCTTCATCAAGTCAACCAAAACAAAATGAACATATGATGGATCAGTGTGATCAGAAAAGTAAAATAAATGTGCATCTACCTGTAGATTTGTCTTGTCAGGAAGGTCACATGACATGAACAATATGTGCATACTTTTGCATACAAGGTGACTGCAATTCACCTAATCCAAATATCCCACTTCTGACACTATTGTAACAGGCTGGAAACTCATTGGATATTGATTAAGTGAAAACAATGAACACAGATTATGTCAATGAAAAAATGTATGGTTATGAAGTATGAGTCTCAAAACTCTCTATAAATATTATTGCAAAAGTGAAATGGAAAAAATATGGTAATAATACAAAATAATACACAAACACATATACTCTAATAATACACTGCATTACACACCATGACATTAACTCAAACGTTGAAACTAGACTCTCATGAATACATACATACATACAGAAAAACCCCATTCACCCAATGTTATGATATCAATGTTGTCATCACCAAGTTATTTTCTTGCATATTTGATGACACACATGTCATGGATCAGGAGTTTATACTGTGAATAAATTACTGTAATGATGAAAAAATGCATTTGTCCCCTCTGCCTACTTTTCCAACCATGCCTCAATAACACAGGCCAAGATCCAGTGCACAAATTGCAGAGTGGAAAGAATATTTCCTGCACAATGGATAAGGTCTGTCATGCAGTCCTATCTTGAGAACCAATTGCACTATTGTTTGAAATAAATTGAGTTGATTTCCAAAATTCTATTTTCATTGTAATATTCTATTTCCTATTATTTATTATTATTTTGTCTGACTCGAGTTTAATGTGACTGTAACATCCCATTATTTTTGAATGTTTGACTGCATAGTAAAATTCATAAAGGTCATGTATGTGCATTTACTGATCTTAAATTAAGCATAAAATGTTGTTTTAAAATTAATACTACCGGTAATTTTGTGTAACCAAAGTCTATTCATTCCTAATTATTTAATGCTCTGCACTTAAACAGACATCAAGAAACTTCCAGATGAAAATTTTGATCAATTCAATGTTGGCCAGGTGCTAAACTGTTTAATAAAACCCAGTACATTGAGTCTAATCATCACATTATAGGGTAATACAAATTTGTTTATCAACATGGATAGCTTTCATTGTGTGACATTAAATCCAGATTGTACTGGATCACACCTTTAGGTTGATCTCATCCAAAAATGTTGACATACTTTAGCATTGATTTTGCCATATGTACTTCTTAAGGCATGTAAATAATGATCTTCAAAGGAATATAGACATATGAGGATTCAAATAGAGTGAATATTTGCCATTTAAAGGTATGTAAAATCAAATTCTGAAAAAGACACCCATTACTGAAATGATGGGTGCTGAATGCCTTAGTACCATGACCTATATGAATTTTACTTTAGTTTAATGAGAGTGTCATATACCATTTTTTGATGTTTTGTCTGACTCCAGTTAAATAAGACTGTCACATCATTCTACACCTGTTAGAAATTTAAGGCTTGAACTAGTAAATTTTTGTGAAAGTCTGGTTCTATAAAACTTATCTAGCTTGTCAGACTAATATGTTAGGACTTTCTTGCCTGGTTGTATATATGGCTTGTTAGACTAATGTTTTATATCTTTCTTGCCTGGTTGTATATCTGGCTTGTCAGACTAATGTTTTATATCTTTCTTGCCTGGTTGAATAATACTCATATGGTCTGTCAGACTAATATTTTATGTCTTTCTTACCTGGTTGTGTAAAACTCATCTGGCTTATCAGACTAATGTTTTAGGTCTTTCGTACCTGGTTGTATATCTGGTTGTCAGACTAATGATTTAGGACTTTCTTGCCTGGTTGTAGATCTGGCTCATCAGACTAATGTTTTATGTCTTTCTTGCCTGGTTGTATATCTGGCTTTTCATAATAATGTTTTATATCTTTATTGCATGGTTATATATCTGGCTCATCAGACTAATGTTTTATGTCTTTCTTGCCTGATTGTATATCTGGCTTTTCAGATTCATGTTTTATGTCTTTCTTGCCTGGTTGTATATCTGGTTTGTTAGATTAGTATTTTATGTCTTTCCTGCACAGGGAGCTGGAACTGATGAGACCACTTTAATTGAGATTTTGTGCTCCAGAAGTAATGCTGAGATTGCACAGATCAAGGCTGAATATGCAAAAGGTAAGACTTCTAAAAAAAGCATCATCCTTGATGAAATCCTTTTCAGTGGTAATAATTGAACAGATGTAATCACATAGGAATATGACAGGCATCATCAGTAGCAGATGTTAAGAATACACAATTTCATCATACTCCATTCACCAAATATAAAGTCAAGGGATTACCAGTTAACAACTATAAAGTCAAGGAGGAATGCTCTGGTGGCCTAGTGATTAGAGCATCTGCCTCAGATGGGGGAGGTTGTGGGTTCAAACCCTGGCCAAGTCATACCAAAGACTTATAAATTGGTACTAAGAGCTGCCTCACTAGGTGCTCAGCATTAAGAGGTTAATGTTAGGACTGGTTGGCCTGGTGTCAGGATAATGTGACAGGGTGGGACATCATGCTACATATCTGCAGCATGATGCCCCAGTGCCTGACAACACTAAACTGCCACACTGCAGACAACATAGCGATATGACTGAAAAATTGTTAAATCTATGTTAAAAATCCAAATAACACACACACACACACACACAGAGTCAAGGAATTACTAGTTACCAAATTTAAAGTCAAGGTATTAGGTAAAAAAATCCAGACATGTTTGTAATTCTATGGAAACCTTTATGGAATTTTAAAAGTACATAAAAACCTGCATTTTTAAGAAGTTAAGAAGAGAGGTTTCACGGTGGTGGTCTTGTTCTTACAATGTAGGTCTTTCTGATATTTGTCTGTGGCATAATAAATGCAAAGGTTTCATTTAAGATCATCTAATTGCATATATATATATATATATATATATATATATATATATATATATATATATATATATATATATATGCATGGAATACAATATTTGTGTTTATGGGAAGTGGTTATCTATCAGCTACAAATCATATATCTGAAAATTTCAGCATCAACACAAATAAAGTATACCCTATGTCTCGTGTTATAATGTGTGATATATTCCATTTTTATCCACTTTTTTTACTCATGTTATAAAGTGTGATATGTTCCATTTTTAGTTCACCCAGCCACAGGCCAAGTGTGCATTTGGTATGATCTGTTATCTACTGTAATTCTGTATTCCATAAGCACCTCCTTACTGATCAACACCCGCAAAAAGTATGTTTGATCTTTGTCAATTCAACAAATCCTCTCCCTCTTATCATGGCTGTACATCCTTTTATACAGATGGTTCAAAAGATGGAGGAAAAAATTAGAGGTGCCTTTGCAGAACCCCATGGCACCATCTTGAGCTGGTTAGCAGATAAAGCCTGTTTTTATTTCAGAAATTACAACCATATTATTAGCTTTGAACTACACTGAAGCCTTCAAGAAACAAATTCCAAGATCTTTTGGGATTCCCTTTCCACATTAAAACCTCAAAAAACAAATTCCAAGATCTTTTGGGATTCCCTTTCCACACTGAAAGCCTTAAATCTGACAACCCATAAATATCCCAGATATTACAAAATCATGATGGGCTTTTACAATCTGGCAAAAGCATTATGTCGTGTTGGTTGCCTATTTGTATTGATATAAAGGTTACTGAAATGGAAATTAGAGCAGCCAAGGCTTCATTGCAAGCACCTGCTTCCAAATGGTAGATTCCATTTACTGACTTTAGATATTGTATAAATCAGCATGTTTGTCATACTTAACAAAATAGGTGAAATGAAAACACCACAAACAAACTTGAGAACATCAACTCCATCACTGGAGAATGACATCCCTTGTATAGACCAAAAATCGCAGAGATAGATCGTATTGTGCCAATCACATACTGGACACATACCAGACTAGTGCATGCCTTCTGAAGGGTGAACCTCAGCCAATATCCATTCTATTGACCAACACCTTGTGAGATGGAAGTAATTTAATGTTAACTCTATGGTCATGTAACACCCAAGAAAATCTTAAACTTTTTATTAAAAAATTGGACTGTATGTTCTAAAGATATTAAATAACTTAACTTTATTTTGTATACATTTTAATGAATTTTAGCATCTTTGTATTTTATATTTGATATTCTTGCATTTCATTTGACATTTTTTTAGGTTTTATCTTCCTAAATCATTTTGCAATTCATGATTACATTTTGTACACTTCACCTTTTGCTGGCACCATAAAACCAGTTATGCTGAGGTGGCATAAAACATATATACATACATACATACATACATACATACATATGTTTGTGGACACTCTAGTTTATGTAATTAAGATCACAGATGTATTCAGTTTCATGTGACATCCACAAAATTTGATGATGTGGTCTTGCATCTGCTTGGCTGAGCTTGCGAACACCCTAGAGACCAAATTTCTGATTTGATTTTGAAGCTAATTGCTATTTAAGCTTGTGAACACTCCCAGAGACCATATTTCTGAATGGATCTTGAGCATGCTTGCTATGTAAGCTTCTGAACACCCTAGAGACCATATTTCTGAATGGATCTTGAGCATGTTTGCCATGTTAGATTGTGAACACCCTAGAGACCATATTTCTGAATGGATCTTGAGCATGCTTGCTGTGTAAGCTTGTGAACACCCTAGAGAACATATTTCTGAATGGATCTTGAACATGCTTGCTATGTAAGCTTGTGAACGCTCCCAGAGACCATATTTCTGAATGGATCTTGAGCATGCTTGCTATGTAAGCTTGTGACCACTCCCCGAGACCATATTTCTGAATGGATCTTGAGCATGCTTGCTATGTAAGCTTGTGACCACTCCCCGAGACCATATTTCTGAATGGATCTTGAGCATGCTTGCTGTGTAAGCTTGTGAACACCCTAGAGACCATATTTCTGAGTGGATTTTGAGCATGCTTGCTATGTAAGCTTGCGAATTCTCCCAGACACCATATTTCTGAATGGATCTTGATCATGCTTGCTATGTAAGCTTGTGAACAGTCCCAGAAACCATATTTCTGAATGGATCTTGAGCATGCTTGATATGTAAGCTTGTGAACACCCTAGAGAACATATTTCTGAATGGATCTTGAGAATGCTTGCTATGTAAGCTTGTGAACACTCCCAGAAACCATATTTCTGAATGGATCTTGAGAATGCTTGCTTTGTAAGCTTGTGAACATTCCCAGAAGCCATATTTCTGAGTGGATCTTGATCATGCTTGCTATGTAAGCTTGTGAACACTCCCATAGACCATTTTTCTGAATGGATTTTGAGCATGCTTGCTATGTAAGCTTGTGAACATCCTAGAGAACACATTTCTGAATGGATCTTGAGTATGCTTGCTATGTAAGCTTGTGAACACTCCCAGAGACCATATTTCTGAGTGGATCTTGAGCATGCTTGCAATGTAAGCTTGTGACCACCCTAGAGACCATATTTCTGAGTGGATCCTGAGCATTCTTGATATGTAAGCTTGTGAACACTCCCAGAAACCATATTTCTGAGTGGATCTTGAACATGCCTGCTATGTAAGTTTGTGGACACCCTAGAGAAGATATTTCTGAATGGATCTTGAGCATGCTTGGAATGTAATCTAATGAAAACACCCTGGGACCATATTTCTGAGTGGACCTTAAGCAAGCTTGCTATGTAAGATTGTGAAAACCCTAGAGACCATATTTCTGAATGGATCTTGAGCATGCTTGCTATGTAAGCTTGTGAACAATCCCATGGACCATTTCTCTGAATGGATCTTGAGCATGCTTGCAATGTAAGCTTGTGACCACCCTAGAGACCATATTTCTGAGTGGATCTTGAGCATACTTGCTATGTAAGTTTGTGAACACTCCCAGAGACCATATTTCTGAGTGGATCTTGAGCAAACTTGCTATGTAAGCTTGTGAACACCCTAGAGAAGATATTTCTGAATGGATCTTGAGCATGCTTGGAACGTAATCTAATGAAAACACCCAGGGACCATATTTCTGAGTGGACCTTAAGCAATCTTGCTATGTAAGCTTGTGAACACCTTAGAGACCATATTTCTGAATGGATCTTGAGCATGCTTGCTATGTACACTTGTGAACACTCCCATGGACCATTTCTCTGAATGGATCTTGAGCATGCTTGCTATGTGAGCTTGTGAACATCCTAGAGAACATATTTCTCTGAATGGATCTTGAGCATGCTTGCAGTGTAAGCTTGTGGACACCCTAGAGACCATATTTCTGAGTGGATCTTGAGCATACTTGCTATGTAAGCTTGTGAACAATCCCATGGACCATTTCTCTGAATGGATCTTGAGCAAACTTGCTATGTAAGCTTGTGAACACCCTAGAAAAGATATTTCTGAATGGATCTTGAGAATGCTTGCTGTGTGAGCTTGTGAACACTCCCAGAGACCATATTTCTGAATGGATCTTGAGCAAGCTTGCTATGTAAGCTTGTGAACACCCTAGAGAAGATATTTCTGAATGGATCTTGAGCATGCTTGCTATGTGAGCTTGTGAACACTCCCAGAGACCATATTTCTGAATGGATCTTAAGCATGATTGCTATGTAATCTTGTGAACTCCCTAGAGACCATATTTCTGAATGGATCTTGAGCAAACTTGCTATGTAAGCTTGTGAACACCCTAGAGACCATATTTCTGAATGGATTTTGAGCATACTTGCTATGTAAGCTTGCGAACACCCCCAGAAACCATATTTCTGAATGGATCTTGAGCATGCTTGCTATGTAAACTTGTGAACACTCCCAGAAACCATATTTCTGAATGGATCTTGAGCATGTTTGTTATGTAAGCTTGTGACCACTCCCAGAGACCATATTTCTGAATGGATCTTGAGCGTGCTTGCTATGTAAGCTTGTGAACACCCTAGAGACCATATTTCTGAATGGATCTTGAGCATGCTTGCTATGTAAGCTTGTGAACACTCCCATAGACCATATTTCTGAGTGGATCTTGAGCATGCTTGCTATGTAAGCTTGTGAACACCCTAGAGACCATATTTCTGAATGGATCTTGAGAATGCTTGCTATGTAAGCTTGTGAACACTCCCAGAAACCAAATTTCGGAATGGATCTTGAGCATGCTTGCTATGTAAGCTTGTGAACACCCTAGAGACCATATTTCTGAATGGATCTTGAGAATGCTTGCTATGTATGCTTGTGAACAGTCCCAGAAACCATATTTCTGAATGGATCTTGAGCATGCTTGCTTACATGCTTGTGGACACCCTAGAGAACATTTTTCTGAATGGATCTTGAGAATGCTTGCTATGTAAGCTTATGAACACTCCCAGAAACCATATTTCTGAATGGATCTTGAGCATGCTTGCTATGTATACTTGTGACCACCCTAGAGTTCATATTTCTGAATGGATCACGAGCATTATAGACAGGTTCAATTATGAACAATATCCATGTATATTAATGCAATGATATTACATGTGATTGATTCAGCTTGTTAAGCACTGTAGAGGCCATGTTTGTAAACAGATTTTCATCTGACTTCCAATGTAAGCTTATATCATCAAGATATTGTAGTTCTAGTGTGACCAATATTCATGCTTATTAATAAACTGACATTTTGTTTCATTGGCTGTTACCACTCTTGAGACCTTAATTCTAACGAGAATTGTATTAAATTCAGTATGTCAGATTATTATTTATAACATTTGTTGATTGTCAAGAAATTTTGTTATAGTAATTTGATATTGAAACCATGTATACACTTTGTACTGTACAACAACTTGCCAGTTTTTACTAGAAAGTAAGGGAACTAACCTGTGTAACCTGTGATAAGGATTATTGAGAATCACAAATTTGGGGTTATGCAGAGTTATTCCCCATGCAAACAAAACTTTAAAACCTACAAAAATATTTTGGAATACAAGATGCATAAATTTCAATAGAACAAATTGTTGCAGATAACAAAATAATACAAATTAGGGATTATAATGAATGAATTTGTAATTAAGATTAAAGAAAGTATAAAATAGCAATGTAATAAGTAACATTCTCGGTTGATAATAAATTCATTATATATATATATATATATATATATATATATATATATATATATATATATATATATATATATAGGCTGGTTTGTAAAATAACACTGACTTATGAAATCTTGAGGATGAACATAGTTTTGCTAAGAAAATAATCTTTGTTAAAAATTTACTATTAGTACAATGTAACCTTTTATGCTGAACAACTAGAAGCATCTCTGATGCACACCAGGAAATATATCTAAGTGCAAGAATTTCTTTATGTTTTTAATTATGTGCAAGATTTTGCCATAAGAACATCATTTTACATAAAACCATATCCAAGTTTGCAACTTTATTTGTAGAGAATTATTTCTAAAACTTGACCTTTTGTATATTTTGAAGCAAGTCTGATATATTTCCTTGAATTAAGTTTGACAGTTACTAGTAGTGCCAGTTTAAATGTTCCTAAAATGTTGTCATTTACAAGTTTTCTCATGTATTGTGCATTATTTTGTGGCATATCATATATTCATTGTCCTAACTCAAAAATTATTTTAAATGTATATTTTGTATTGCTTTTAATTTAAAAAAAAATGGCTCCTTATTCTTTCCTCCAGAAACGCTTCCAAATGTAACTGCTAAGAGCAAAACGGCCCATGACCATTCTAAAATCCTGAGAAATTTGGTA
The DNA here is from genome assembly GCA_016617855.1 of Megalonaias nervosa. Classification (NCBI taxonomy): domain Eukaryota; kingdom Metazoa; phylum Mollusca; class Bivalvia; order Unionida; family Unionidae; genus Megalonaias; species Megalonaias nervosa. Next base: position 6,355 of record JAECUM010095909.1, on the reverse strand, counting down.
GTTTATCAGGCTGATTGGATGGCGGGAATTGAACCTTTAACATTCTGGTCACAAGTCCAATGCCTCAACCACCAAACCACTGCAGCTCCTTTAGATGGGGATCCCTGAGGTTTCCATATGATGACTTCATGGGCAGGCCTCGTGGTTTGTGGTGACATGGACAGACCCAGGAATTCATATTAACTGCACAGATTATCACCCCTTGAAATGCCAAATAAGTTTATATACCTTTCTAAGAAATGAATATATATATATATATATATATATATATATATATATATATATATATATATATATATATATGTAGTCTAGGAAAAAGATAGATCACACCAACATAGACAGTGTAGCAACTGTGTGGTTAAGATTTTCCATCCTCTCTATAGTTGTGAGAATTTTCATTCAAAAGCTGCCACATGTTTACTAACAGGTCAGGAATATTGGGTCAGCTATTGTATTCACATTTGAACTTTGTGTTCAGATTTACTGTAGATTGTCTAATTAAAGCGATTGTGACTGTAATATATGTGATTAAGCTGGGCTTGTGTTGCAGAGTTCGGTAATCTTGAGGAAGATCTAGAGGGGGACACCTCAGGCAACTTCTGCCGCCTGGTGGTTTCGCTTAGCACTGGAAGTCGTGAGGAGGGCAAAGCAGTTGACCTTAAAAGAGCCAATGATGATGCTACTGCCCTCCATGAGGTATTATCATCTTTACAATGATAAGGTTTATTTTTAGCAAAGGATGCAAATTTTATATATATATATATATATATATATATATATATATATATCTATTCTCAGATGAAATTGAATAGTTTACTGATAGAAATATTGGAAACCAGGCATTGTAGGTTTCTTAGAACTCAACCCCTACATATATTTTTGCTAAATTCCAATTATACTGAGGCTTCATAAGACTTTCTTATGTTCAGATCAATAACCAGACCTTCAGTTGACAAAGTTTACTTGGCATAGCAACAGATATGTAACAGGCAACAATAACAAAGTCAATTACGAAGAAAATTTGTGTATAAGCTATTGATAGCAAATGGTTATCAAATGACATACTGTTAGTAATATCTTTGCCATACTAATAGCAAATGGTTATCAAATGACATACTGTTAGCAATATCTTTGCCATTCTAATAGCAAATGGTTATCAAACGACACACTGTTAGTAATATCTTTGCCATACTAATAGCATTCTTATTGATTCTGATTAGTTGAAAATAAGATATTGCTATTTTAAATGAGAGGTAAAGGCAACATTACCTTAAAAGAAAAAATAGGTCATTTGAAATTTATTGTGGTACATGTGAGACTTTCATACATTTATACCATTTTCTCTCGTCATCAAAGAACATTATTTTACTAGTATTTTTCTCAACTTCTCTAAATTTAATTCTGTTTCTTTGACAAAGACATATTCTGTTTTTATTAAATTCTGTATGTATTTGTTGTGATTCTATTGTTTATCTTGATATAAATGTCTCCAACTTTTTAGGAATGTCATAAACTGATCGTATAGACATATATTTGATTGGACTGAATAAACTGATTGTATAGGCATATAGTATCGATTGGACTGACATGCATGTAATTGCATAAATTGATAGCATAGACATACAGTATTTGACTGAACTGCCATAACTGTACAGATTGATTTTGTAGACATATGATTGAACCATTTCAGAATGTAGATTTATAGGGAAGCCATCTTCATAATTTTTGGAATGATCTTGATATCCAAGAAAAGTAAATCATTATTGCTATTGACAAATCAAATATGGGCATTTACCAAGTAATAGAGAAATAAAAATTCAGCCATGGCTTTTATGGAAAATCTGAAATAATCTGACTGTATAAGAGATAAAAATTCAGCCATGGCCCTTATGGATAAGCCTGTATGAGAGATCAGAATTCAACAGTGGCCCATATGGAAAAGCCTGAAATAAAATGGCTGTATGAGAGATCAAAATTCAGCCATGGCCATTATGGAAAAAAGCCTTAAATAAAATGGCTGTATGAGAGATATAAATTCAGCCATGGCCCATATGGAAAAGACTGAAATAAAATGGCTGTATGAGAGATCAAAATTCAGCCATGGCCCTTATGGAAAAGCCTGAAATAAAATAGCTGTATGAGAGATCAAAATTCAGCCATGGCCCTTATGGAAAAAGCCTGAAATAAAATGGCTGTATGAGAGATCAAAATTCAGCCATGGCTCTTATGGAAAAGCCTGTATGAGAGATCAAAATTCAGCCATGGCCTGTATGGAAAAGCCTGAAATAAAATAGCTGTATGAGAGATCAAAATTCAGCCATGTCTCTTATGGAAAAGTCTGAAATAAAATGGCTGCATGATACTATGTTTGAATGTAATACTTAGTGCTTCCTTTTGTTTCTTACCATAACACTTTCTTACCTTCACCGTAACACTATGTCTCTGTTGTGACTGGACTGCAAAGCAAACTTAATGGTATACAGACTATACCTTAATAAAAGCTCAATCTCTGTTTGGAAATGTTCTTTCTTCAGGCTGGAGAGGGGGCGTGGGGAACAGATGAGACAGAGTTTAACCGGATTTTGTGCCGGAATAGCTTCAGCCAACTGCAGGCCACTTTCAAGCAGTATGAAGGCATACGTGGCACTACCATTGAGGAGGTCATCGAATCAGAAACTAGTGGCTCACTTAAGGAAGGCTACCTCTCAATAGGTAAGGGTATCAGTAGGTGGTATCAGCAAGTTTGATATCAATGTAAGACTGGAAATGCACACTGTCAAGATGTCTCTCTTTATACCTGATATTAATGTAAGACTGGAAATGCACACTGTTAAAAGTTCTAACTTTACATCTGATATCAATGTAAGACACACACTGTTAAAGGTTCTAAATTTACATTTGATATCACTGTAAGACTGGAATGCACACTGGTAAAAGTTCTAACTTTACATCTGATATCAATGTAAGACTGGATATGCACACTGTCAAGATGTCTCTCTTTATATCTGATATCAATGTAAGACTGGAAATGCACACTGTCAAGATGTCTGATTTTATATCTAATACATGCATGCCAACCCTCTGAGAAGGATAAGCATAATTATTGCTATTATTAGTGGTAATTTGGGTGTAAAAAGTGGTCATATAGCATGCCAGAATTACAGCAAATGTCAAAAAGATATATTTCATTTTGCTACTAACCTGGTTCCACTGCTAATCAAATTCTTGTCACAAATTGCAAAATTCATATGGATTAGAACCAGAATATACAGGAAAATTATTTATATTCAGCACTCACTGTAACTAATATACTTGTGTAACTTTTGCTGAATGATCGTGAACTTGAATCCTGCATGAGCATGATCATTTAATCAGAGTGCTGTATTACATTACTCTCATATTCTTCTTTTAAAGTTTGTAAAGTGGTGTTGATTAGTCTGTTTTTCAGATCTGACATGTTTTGAAGTTTGAAAAGAACCATCTGCTCTAACATTTTCCATCATATAACATCCACAAGTCATACCGTAAAGCATTTGGCATAACATCTGGCACCATTCTGTTTAAAAATATAGACATGTCTGCTAACTAACTAGCTTATGAACATAATCAATCTGTGAGGCAGTGTTCATATTTGAAGAAAACTGTCCATTTTCTTAGAAAGGGGTCATGTACAGTTGCTATAAATAGCAAATAAGGAAAGTACTCTTATGCTATGTTACATTGCAGTCTTCTTTTTAAGAACATTCTCAAATTTATATGAGCAGAATTAAAGCGATGATAATAAAACTGACAGAATCAACTTTTTATTGCTTTATGTTTATTTTATTTTTTAATGTACCAGAAATGCATAATCCTTACACAGGCAAGCTTAAAACACAATTTGGTGAAGAAAGCATAATGATTATGTCAAAAGCATAATGGTTGGCATGTATGCTGATATCAGTGTAAGACTGGATATGCACTGTCAAGATGGCTAACTTCATACCTGATATTTATGACATTTATTTTACTTTATGGATTTTATTATGGGGCACCGACATGTAAATATGACATATCAATTTTGAACTAACTGTCCCAAGACAGATGAACTGGTTTTATGAACTTGCATAGATCTTTTGAGCTTTTATTAAGAAAATGTTTCACAACTTCGTGTGCTTAAATTAGGTTCTAAACATCTGACAAGTTTGTGGTAAAATAGAATGTTCAGTGTATGACCTTATTGAGCTTCATGTTTCTTTACTTGATTTTTCTTGTCATCATGGCATGGATGTGCAGGTTATCTTTACTTGAGTCTGATAAGAACTTTAACATTTGACATAATTAAAAAGGGCAAAGTTGTACTAAATCTTGTGATAGAATCTATGTGGCAGCAACTATGCACTTCTTGAACAAGGCTCAGACAATCCACATTGGAATTATAATACTTTGTTTTGAGGTGTCATGTTCCTGAAGGGATATGAAAAGGAAATCCTATTTGTTTTTATGAAATAACGTCCAGATAAATTTGTCAAAACTTAGTGTGCCATCATTCTTTCATTTTATTTACAAAAATATATCTATTGGTGTATGGTAAAGGTGGGGCCATGATAACTGTTGACTGTGTACCAAATTTTGTTTTTCAGTCAAAGTTCTCAAGAACCGCTACAAGTTTTTTGCCGAGCGTCTTAATCAAGCCATAGCAGGTGCAGGAACAGATGACAATGATCTCATCCGCATAATTGTGTCAAGAAGTGAAGTAAGTTAACTAAGAAACTTTGAAAAAGCATCATTTCTGACTACATAAATATTTCTCCTTTAAAAGCACATCATTTGTGACTACAGAAATACTTCTCCTTTAAAAGTACATCATGTGTGACTACAGAAATACTTCTCCTTTAAAAGCACGTCATTATGACCACAGAAACATTTCTCCTTTGAATCATTTCTGACTAATGACACTTGAATCATTTCTGACTAATGACACTTGAATCATTTCTGACTAATGACACAATACTTGTTCCTTCATCTTCAGAGTTGAACCTATTTCATTTTTTTATTTTATTGAAGTGTGTTATATCAGACAATACACTTTGCATATGACTTGGTGAACATTATATCTTGCTCATAGAATTGGAACAAAAATTGCCTAGTTTATCACATGCAGTCAAAAGATTATTTAACATTGCATCACCTTATGGGTTGAGTGCAAGGTCCATCCAATCTGAAGAAATTCTGTATATGCATTTGTATAAAACTGCCATTATGCTTTCTGTCAAATTCAGTCAAATTCTGTTGAAGAGTTTTGTGAAGAAGTTGTTTAAGGTTTTACTATTTTTAGTAACAGTAGCCATATTTGATGGTGGATTGGCATTATTTGTAGAAACTTGAAATTCTTCATGCTTGGATGCTTTCTGTCAAGACCGGTAAATTCTACGCAATGGTTTGCATGGAAACTGGTACTTATCTGTAGGAAGTTTAAAGGAGACCAGAAATCAATGGAAATATAGAATAATAATAAAAGCAATATAGAAGAAAACCTTATTCTGAAGTATCATCTGCAACTTTAATGTCAATATTTAAATATTGGCATATCTTCAAGGCGCTGAATTTCCGTGACCTCATATGCAAAATTTCCACTCCTATTCGGTTACTTTCATGATGTGACATAGTAGCGACTCCAGCATCCTGACTGGCAGTTGCCAGCGTAAAAGACTGCCGTTTTGCGTTGCTTACAGTTGTAATGGCACATTAAGAAAAGGCTGTGGACAAAAATTGTTTTCTTTTCCAAAAGATAAAGACATAAAGAAAGTATGGATACGTTATTGCAAGTGAGTGGATTTCAAACACCATACAGCACTCTGTGCTCATTACATTTCTCAAAGGAATGTTACAAGAGGGATCTGGCGAATGTGGATATGTGAGAAAGCTTGCCAGTAGCTTCTCGTGGGTCGGTGGTTCTTTCCGTGGATTTCCCGGTTTCTTCCTCCACCATTAATATTGGCCGCCATGTATAGTCTATCATGTGCTGAAAAATGGCGTTAAGCCCCACAACAACAACAACAACAAGAGGGATCCTGAAAAATGGCTGCTCTAGGATACACAAATGCAAGGCCTAGACTAAAAGTTGGCACTGTTCCACACATACCGTTGGATATTTTAAATCATGGGATAAGTGTTAAACATGTGAGTTACAAAAATAGGCAGAAGGCCGAGTAAGTGACCACAAAATGCAACAATCCATTCACAGATCTATTATCTACACCAGCAGTGCTAAAACAATTTGATAGCCCGACAACTGGAGTCCCTCTAATTTTAGTTCGGGCCCATCCTGTATTCAAAGTGAGGTGCCCATCAGGCTTGTCGAAAAAAAATTGTT
>JAECUM010095908.1:0-26554 GCA_016617855.1 Megalonaias nervosa | reverse complement strand
TGCGATACACACCGCACCCAACCCCTAAATGAGGTAAGTGTGATACACACCGCACCCCACCCCTAACTGAGGTAAGTGCGATACATACCGCACCCACCCCTAACTGAGGTAAGTGCGATACACACCACACCCCACCCCTAACTGAGGTACGTGCGATACACACCGCACCCCACCCCTAACTGAGGTAAGTGGGATACACACCGCACCCCACCCCTAACTGAGGTAAGTGCGATGTATTTTTAACACTTTATTCTTGTGGAAAATTTTGTCAAGATCGCTGGTAAATGTGGTCGACTGAAATGAAGGTGTGTATGGCAAGGAACGTGACAAAGGGTGGTAGAGACAGAACTCGATTTAATTCTACCTTTGTTAACTTTAGGATTTAAAAAGTAATTTCTTTGACTTTAATTTATTTAAAGCTTTAAGTTGAATATGAAATTGAAGTTCGGGGCACACGTGTGTTGCATTCAGTAGGTAAAAAACTGGGTGGTATCATTAATCCAGTACTCACGAAATTATTCTAGCATCCAACTCGAACTCAGTCTCGAAATCTCGAATTCTTATACGATACTTCAGTTAAATCAATACAACGGCACTACAGTTTAAAGACTCCAAAAAAGACCCAATTTCGTGGAAATCCTATAAGTTACATGTCACTAAATTTATTTTAAGTAAAAGTATCGGTTGTCAAAACTTTTGGATCCTGAACTAGAACTTGAGTTTGTGTTCAAAAACTGTTGTAAATACGAAATATTTAACTTACAGTGTGCCTCGGTGTGTGTGTGTGTGTGTGTGTGTGTGTGTGTGTGTGTGTGTGTGTGTGTGTGAATTTGAAGTGAACAAAATTAGAACGGGGTCGGTGCTGTGGAGTGGGGGATGAGGTTGGTTTCATGAAATGTTGTCTTGACACCTGTGTACATTTTTGGTTTTTTATTGTCCAATCAAATATCATCAAGTGGGTGTTAGTGTTGTTGCTTAAGATCTATTAAAGCGAATGTTTTGGGCTAATACTTGCACAACGTAATACTCTCTCCACTGGAGGTATAATGCCATAAATCACCAGCTGTCAGTGATAGAATGGTGACAGGCGACAGTTCCGTTATCAAAGGTCAAAATTACAAATAACTTTTTATTCACTTTATGTCCCGTATATCAAACGAAAGTAGTCCCTTTTGAGATTTCTAATCTTTCATCAGTATTAATCGAAGATAATATATGGTGAATATATATATATATATATATATATATATATATATATATATATATATATATATATATATATATATATATACATATATATATATATATATATATATATATATATATATATATATATATATAAGTACAAGGAGTTAAATTATACGTACATATCGGTTAAACCAGTGCTCTGTTGAGATGAAATGTCATGACTGAATTCCCTTTAACATCAGCTTCAGCTTACCGATTTGAGGAACGTAAAATATTTCCGTTCATGTTAATGACAGAAAGAGAACCATCTATCATCAGTCCCTTCCGTATTTCCATGGCAACCTTAAATGGTTTCCATTAAGATTTTTACACTTGTAAAGTGGCTGCAACATTTCAAATAGGTTAACCTATAATACCCAGCAGCTAGTCCGATTATCGAAACAAAGTTATAATACCCGGTAGCTAAATCATGTTGACACCAAGCTATCACACACCCAGTAGCTAAAGCCCGGTTATCGAAATTAGGCTATAATAGGCGGTAGCTAAAGCCCGATTATCGAATCCAAACTATAATATCCAGTAGCTAAAGTCCGGTTATCGAAACCAAGCTATAAAACCCAGTAGCTAAAGCCCGATCATCGAAACCAAGTTATATTACCCGGTAGCTAAAGCCCAGTTATCGAAACCAAGCCATAATACCAAGTAGATAAAGCCCGGTTATTGAAACCAAGTTATAATACCAGTAGTTAAAGCTCCGTTATCGAAATTAAGCTATAATACCCTGTAGCTAAAGCCCGGTTATCGAAACCAAGCTATAATACCCGGTAATTAAACCCCAGTTATCGAATCCAAACTATAATATCTAGTTGCCAAAAGCCCGATTATCAAAACCGAGCAATAATACTCCGTAGCTAAAGCCCGATTATCGAAATCAAGCTTATTTTCCCGAAAATCGTGCGAGAATAACAGTCCCCGCTCTGTATGCATATTTTCTGTAACCACTTCAAAACCACGACCGTGTGACGTTAGAGACAGGATCCGATTGGCATGGCCTTCCGTAGGAGAGTTTTTAATAATGCATCATGTATTTGCCGATGGCTAAAATAAAACCCATCTAATAATATATGTTCAGTGCCAATTGTGCATGTTGCCATATTTACAAATATAATTTCTCATTATCAGACACCGACTCAGTTAACAATTATCTCATAACTCTCGCATAATCTTTTATAAAATTTTGCAGTTAATTACCACTGTATGCAAGAATAAGTGACAATCACGGTTGTTGACTCTTTGGGGTATTTTTGGTTAATCTCTCTCTCTCTCTCTCTCTCTCTCTCTCTCTCTCTCTCTCTCTCACACACACACACACACACACACACCGTGCACTGATGGCATTGGAACCACTCTAAGACAAGAAGGAAACTTTCTGATTGCTATTGTAAAATCTTGTCAGCTTTAAGAAACGATGCAGTTTGAGAATTAATCCGAGGTGATGTCAAAATTGAAACAGCAAAATTATAAAGAAATAAAAAATAAAAAAAAGTCAACAGCTTGTAAGTTTACTGAAAAGCAAGCTTCGTGTGATAAAATCTGATAATGTAAGCAGCAAGGTAAATCCGAATCGCGCATGGCATAAGCTGTCAATATGATGATAGTTTCACATGTCATGATGATGATGATGATGACGACGACGACGACGACGATTACGACGACGACGATGATGAAGATGATTAGAGCCATAATTATATAATTGTAACTATTATTAATTTATTATTATTATTATTATTATTATTATTATTATTCGCAATATAAAAACATATAAAATAATTCAACGCAAACTGGAAATGCTTTTGTTAATCATGTCCTAAACTTTAAGATGGGCATAATCAAAATATATAATGGTACCATGTGAGTGAAAGTAGTTCAGAATATAGTTACCAATTTGCGACAAATTACATCAGATGTTTGCTTCATGACTTGACGGAAAGGGCTGACGATGTTCCGATTATTACGTCATATGAATCAACTGCTCATTAATGTTCGACTAGTCGACTGATAGAGGAAAGCAATTCCTCCATTTTCACATTTGTAGCGGATTCGGGTGCTTGTGAGATATAAATTAATACTAAACTAACATTTTCTATTGGGAGGATTAATGTGTTCAACATTCCCAATTATGCCCCAAGTCGGGCTTGTCCAGCACGGTGATAGTCGAAGCACATCTACAACAGCATCGACGAAGTTGAAAATAGCTTATAGATGTCGCTTTTCGTAACACAGTCGAGTTCTTTTCTGCCGTGCGGAAAGCCCTGAGAATGTGCAAGTGAGGACAGCCAACTGTTCTTCGTGTGGCACATTTCAACGCTCAAAACGCTACTGCACCACAAACTGATCTCATTAGAAAAAAAAAAAACAAAAAAAAAAAAAAAACCGTTTTTTTAAGCGCCTTCCGTGTTACGAACTTCGCAGAAATTACTAGAATAGAATCGACATATCAACATATCTATTTATAAACAGTCAAATTAAATATTTCTTCTCCAAATATGAACACAAAAAATAACGCTGGCAACAATTCATAACCAGACTGCACCCAACGGTAGTGTTTAACAACGCTATCCTGGGCCCAGTTTCACATTAGTGGTCATTTGGAAACTTCGTCTTCTGGCAAAGATGGACGAGCATGTGTTTTCTAGCATGGATGGAAAAAGAAAAGATGATCCAACTCTAGACTGTAGGGATGGTAACCGCATCCACCATGTCCATCATGTGAAAATGCGGTATATAAACAAAACATTACTATGTGTCTGCAGTTTATGCATAATCAAAGCAATATCTGAAATTAAAGCGTTGTATCCATGGCAACACAGTTCAGTTTGTTTCTATGGAATATAAAAAATATATTCACGACACAATAAACACAATACAGCCAATGCTCGCCAATTCTAGTCTTGGATTTGAAACGACGGCCAGTTTTGCTGTGTTGCTTTCGAAAGTATTATTATTATTATTATTATTATTAGTAGTAGTAGTAGTAGTAGTAGTAGTAGTAGTAGTAGTAGTATTGGTGTTAATAATAATAATAATAATAATAATAATAATAATAATAGTGTTAATTAACGGAATGGACAGATTACGTTTTTATATGTGTATTAAAGGCAACGGCAAAAATATGTAGATGACCTACTTGTGTTGCATTTAGGGAATCTAATACACAGGTTAAGAGCAAGAAATTTAGCAATTAGAGAAAATACAGGAAGATATGAATATATTCGCTCTGAAGAAAAAGTACGTCTGATATGTAACACAAAAATAAAGAAATTCAGTTTCAGTTTATTGTGGCATGTTATATTTATGAAGGACTAAGGAGAAAGTAAATACCCTTGAATATTTACAGAATTCCAAACATCCAAAAATTCTAGTCATATATACATACGTGTAATAATAATCCGTTAATGCCAAATTTAGCTAAGTTTATTTGTTAACCATTGAAAACTAGAGAAAATACCATGACAGGTAACTCGGCATGTATTAAACAAGATAGTGATAAAAACCAATTTCATTTTAGGACTCTGTCTAGGAATACCAGCAGACTTAAATAGTTATAAATTACAAAGTCGAAAAGTCAATGTAATTAGTAATACTATATCATGTATATATGTGTACCATTACATGATGTACCGCATATTAAATTGTACGTAGCTTCGGGACGGCTACCTACAATAAAAATTATTATCATTATTATTATTATTATTATTATTATTATTATTGGTTGCAGATCATGTGTTGCACTTGCTCCCTGGCTGAAACGCCTATCCAAAGAGAAGTAAAAGCTTGGTCTGACGACAAAAACGGTTGCCGGGAAGCATACGAAACTGACCTTGTTCAAGTAATGATGACCCTGTACAGTCGACAATCACCCACTTTTAGAGATCTGGCCATAAATATTCCCTTATATCGGAAAGAAATAAAGATTATCATTTTAGTGGAGTATTGTGATACAATATAAATAAAGTTATCTACAAATTAATTGACATGGAGTTTGTAAGCTCTGAGCAGAAACCGATTAATCTCAATATATAGACAGAGAGCAGACGAATGAAAAAGTCTGGGTCAAACGATAAGTCACGTGTTCTGTTTTCCGTCATCTTACTATCAAATCTCGCGACATTTCCTGACATCTCGCTATTGCAGCCACAAAAACCAGGAATGTTTACGTTGGACAAAGACAAATGACGCAAGATTATGGGAGTTCATTGGAGCTAGTACACATGTGTTTCCCCGCCAGCCATTCTTCGTGGGAGAACTGAATTTTTCATAAGCATTATCAATTTGTTTGCAGTACTTGCACGATCAACGACAGAAGGTGCAATCATTTACGTCATTGCCATCAACAATATGATAAAATATTTTCTAAATTTAGCAGCTTCAACCTTGTCAGCACTTGCAGCTAGTATGGCGTATCATTGAGTAAATAGGATACAAAAAAATGCATGGACTTAAATCATACTAAATGGTTCTCTCTCTCTCTCTCTCTCTCTCTCTCTCTCTCTCTCTCTCTCTCTCTCTCTCTCTCTCTCAAATAAACGAAAAAATTATGCTATCGTTTCGCTCTTCATATTTTTTCTTTCTCTCATACTTCGTAGACTATAAATTACGAACAAAGATGTACTACCTACCTGAAATAATTTATGAATTTTTCATCCCAATGGCCCAAGCCCCTAAATTGCTGCCTAGCATAAATCACTATAAATTACCGAGAAAGCTGTATTACCTACCTTAAATAATTTATAAAGTTTTCACTCCAAAGACCTAACGTATTTAATCACTGTCTAGTATAAATCACTTGGATGAAATTATTTTCTGATTGTTTCACGCGGATCGTTAGGGGTTTCGTTGCTTGTTTGTTTTTAATACTTAAAGCCATTTACACACGTGGTTAAAACTTGAAAAGCCTTACAATTTTGTTTACAGTTTTAAAAGCTATATACAAACCAAGGAGGGGCCCCGAGTGGCCGAGTGGTCTAAAGCGCTCTCCGTTACGGATCACTGCCATCTCACCTCTGTCTGCATGGGTTCGTGTCTAGGATTCGGCGAATGTGGATATGTGAGAAAGTTTGCCAGTAGCTTCTCGTGGGTCGGTGGTTCTTTCCGGGGATTTCCCGGTTTCTTCCTCCACCATTAATACTGGCCGCCATGTATAGCCTATCGTGTGCTGAAAAATGGCGTTAAGCCCCACAACAACAACAACAACAACAACAACAACAACAACAACAACAACAACAACAAACCAAGGAATAAGAAATTGCGTTAGAAGTAGTGAAGGGGGGCACCTCAGCTACAGTGGAAAATACATTACAGACCACGACCCACCACCACCCCGGCACAATTGGCGACCAAAAAATCCCCTGGGCCACTATAGCGACAAAAAATATTGGGCCTGTTTTGCGACAATAGGAAATTAAATAGGTGGGATGACGTCACGGTACTGGTAACACTGTTGCAAGTGGCTGACCTCAATCGGGCGGAACTCTTGTAACAATGTTGCAAGTGGCTGACCTGAATACACACGGCTACCTAGGTAGAGACAAATACAGTAGAGGTATAGACATATACAACACTATCATAGATTGATAAACATCAATCTATCATACCTAAAATATACAATCGACTAAAAAAAATTTAGGCAAGAGAGAAGAGATATCTTTTCAAGATATATGAGTGACCCACTCTACTCACACACACTATACTATCAACACAGACGGGAGGAGAAAAAAAAACCACACACTCTACTATCCACACAAACAGACAGGAACGCATGAAACACACTACATATATTATCCACACAAACGTACGCGAACGCACAAAATACACCCATATCTACTATCCACACAAACGCTAGGCGAATGCATATAACACACCACATATACTATCCACACAAACGTATGCGAACGCATAAAACACACCATATATAATATCCACACAGACGGGAAAAGAAGAAAAACACACCATACCTACTATCCACACAAACGAAAGCGAATGCATATAACACATCATATCTACTATCCACATAAACGTACGCGAATGCATAAAACACACCATATATACTATCCACACAAACGCTACGCGAACGCATAAAACACACACACTCTACTATCCACACAAACGTATGCGAACGCATAAAACACACCATATATACTATCCACACAGACGGGAAAAGAAGAAAAACACACCATACCTACTATCCACACAAACGAAAGCGAATGCATATAACACATCATATCTACTATCCACATAAACGTACGCGAATGCATAAAACACACCATATATACTATCCACACAAACGCTACGCGAACGCATAAAACACACACACTCTACTATCCACACAAACGTGTGCGAACGCATAAAACCACACACTCTACTATTCACTTGGCAATTGCTGTTTGGATATTCTTGAAGGCATCTTCGTAGATGTACGAATCAACCATGGATGTTCAGACTGAACGAACAAACGAACGAAGGATTTAAGTCGCCTACGCATACTCAGTGCTTTCGCGACTGGTTAATGCCCGAGGGTCTGGCTCTTCAACTGGTCGGGGCTGTGAGAATGGTGCCATCACAGCTCCGTGTTGATGTGCGATGTCGCACTTTTTATTTATGTCTGGCAGCGGCAAAGGAGGAAAGGTCCCCGGAAGAGGGGCGCGGAACGTCACCGTGTACTCGCCCAACGCCAGGACCCATTTTGGTCAAATTCCATCCAGTAGTACTAGTGGACAGCCCTATCTCCAATGATGTGTAAGCCACCTGTGTAATTATCCTAATGTACTTAGTTTTAGAATTTTAAATTTAAATGTATTAAAAAGTTGGAATTTTGTGTACCAAGCGTACCTGTGTATTTGTCGAAAAAGTATCAGTCAGCTGGGTGTCAGTCATCCCACCGCCGTTAGGAGCACGCAGATTTTACATTAGTTGTTAATTTTGACGGAGGAACCAAAGGATCTAGTTTGTTTTTGTGGATAGAGCTTTTATCGAAAGAGGTCTTCGATAGCCAAAAGAAGACTCTCATTGATAGTAGAAAGGGGATTCTCCTCTCCTAACCCCCGCTTCTCTGCCACGGTATCAGGGTCTCAGTGGGAAATCTTTTGTCAACATTGGCTTGTTGACCTCAGGATCCCACCCAGGTGTTTGCTAGTATATTTTCCCTAGCACCTGTTTTGCGCCCTTTGCATACGTTTGGCTAGATTGTCCGGGTGGGTGTAGGAATAGGGAATTTTGGAGTAGCAGGTAGAGCTTCCTGGACTACTCCATGAGGTGGGGTTTCCTTTGGTTTGAGAAGTAGCGAGTGGAGCTTCCCGGTCTACTTCCTGGCTTAGCCGGTTCGAGTTGGACAGACAATAGCACCTTCTTACGAGGTGGAATTGTCCCTCGAACTGGTTAGCTGTGTTTTGTCCGGCTAAAAAAAAAAAAAAAAAAAAAAATTAAAACAGAGGTAGAGCTTTGTCCGTCCGAGAAAAGCGGCGTCATGACTTGGTCTGTGATCTTCCGTGTCCTTGTCATTTTCCCCCGTTCTTCCCCATCTCTTTTCCTCCATTCCTCCTCCTTTTCCTGTTTATTGCCTCTGTCTTAGTGCTTTTGCCTACTTGTATTAGTGGGTGTGCATGCAGGGGGTGAGAGAGAAGGAAAGAGATGGGAAAAAAGTATAGGAAATATACAAGGAGTTTGTAAGATGTTCAGCTGGAGACTGACCCGCTTTATATGACTCAAGCGCGGACGCGATAGAAAACATTCCTACTGGGTTTTTGTTGTGTCGGAATGTTATGAAAGCTATTGTCATGGTGAGGGATAGAGAGAGAAGTCAAAGAGCATATATTCACAGTGGGTTTTTTTTTTTATAAAACAAACGACAGACACATTTTTTTTTTCAAAAGACAACATTTTTTATTCAACAAACAACTAACCACTAACAATTAACAATAACATGAAACAAATTTTTTTTGACAAGGTTGACAACGTTGTGAAATCATGTTAGATTTCCACTGATGGAAGTCATGAGGCCATTGATGTACGCTACGTTTCCTAGCTAAAGACAAAAGATAGCCATAATGGTCACAAAACCATCTATCTACTTTCTCATCGTTTCTAGAAGGGTTACGATTAAAATAAGTCACTAAATGTTCTAAAGGATATCCAAGACTGCGTCGATGAAGAAAATACACACAATATTGTCCACACACCATGGAATCTGTGCCTTGTAATTTCACATTATTGAATCGTGTCGTCTGGGCATTTTTTTCTCATAAAGTCGATGATATCGTCTTCCATAGGGCACAATCCATACAAATCAAAATACTCCACACAATCCTCTTGAGGGAAGTAGACGGCTACCCAGTGGGTTCCTGGGAGATGACTGACGTCCGTGTTGATGACATAAGCTTGATGGTCTTGAGGTTTGTGGTGAGGCAGTTAATCTTTAGCACACACGACAGGATTCCAAGAAGCAGTGTACGAACTGTTGTTCAAAAGGTAATAAAGTTCCCAGGTATCCATTTTTCTTGTTGTTTTTACTTTCACAGGTAATGATAAGTCATCAATTTAAATTCTGAAATTTTGTTTGAAAATCTCTGTCAAATAATCGTCTTTTTGCCTCGTCTCTTCACTTTGGGCTAAGAGAGTTTCGATGCGATAGATCTCTTTAGCAGTCAATGGTGGGCAAGAATGGTCACGCAAGCCTATATACCACTCATGCAACACTGCTTCTTCCGAGATGAGATTCCAAGCATCGTCCAGATACTCGTCCAATTTTTTTCTTGACTCATCATCAGACATTTATCGTGTTGAATTTGACTGGGATGATCGTTTTGACATCCATAACAATCTTTCTTGGTTAATTCCGTAATTGTATCTGCCAGGTGCTTGGCAAAGCAGGACACTAAATGTTGTTCTTCATCTGGCCATCTGGATGTGACCACTACGTCCTCTTCGTCTTTCTCTTCGGGTTCTGCTTTCACGGTATCCTCCCATTCCATTTCCAAAGATTCTCTACCGTTCAAAGAGTTGTAAGAGTCTTCCATAGCTTCTAATAGTCTAGAATGACTTCTCTCAAACTGTTGACTTCTATGGTATTATCGAATTCGGCATACAAGATGACGTTGACCGTCTCGGTGAGAGCTTCTGCAAACTCAAGATCCACACGCAGTTGACCGGATTTTATAGGGTGGAAATGTTCCTCGTCGCTGCCTTGGTCTGGAGTGAAATCAAAGGCCCACAAAGTGTAACCTCCTACATAATCTTCGTACGAAATACCGTGACTGGTGTTGGTTCCTAGTTGTCCGGTAGCATCGTACAGGGACAAGTACGATCTCAGGTAATTCTTCTGGGCAAAGTTAGGTTCGAAGGGTCTGGTACACAAAGTCTTGCCATCGCGACTGACTTCGATCTTGGACACACTGTAGTGATTACACTGGAAAGGATTTTGATCGTGGGCTCCGTTAAGGGCTACATTGCTGATGTTACCAACGATTAAAATATGGGTAACTGTCCTTGGAACAGATGATCTTCGATCTTGGATCGGAGTCCAGCAGCAATGGTGAACGTTTTCACTTCTACGCGTCGTATCAGATACTTGGCGGTCGTTCTGCTCAACGTATGACTGATGTCGTTTCCCGCTTTTGGTAACACCTCTACGCGACCCACGTAAAGTTTGGCTTCTTGGATGATGGTTTTGTACTCGTTGGCATGAGCCATCAAATGGAAATCGGTACTGCTGAGATTTAGTCTCAGGCGAATATCCACTCCGTTGAGCAAATACTTGTCTTGCAACCACATGTCCAAATGCAAACGATGCATCAGTTCTAACTACAACCTTGCAGGAATTTCTTTCGATGGTCGTTAAAGCCCACATTGTGAGGATTGTCATCTTCTATCAGGGCTGTGTCCTCGCCTGCTATGTCAGGTTTCCATACCACTCAAGCATCCAGATGAGTGTTCTTGGCCTCTTTTCCGGACGTCAAGAGATTTTCCAAGTACGCTAGGAAAGGGTAAATATCCATGCTACTGCTGACCAGTTTGTTATTCAAATACAAATCCACTTCGCTGAACAAGGAATGCATGAAATTGTTGACGGAAGCTACTCTGGCATCGGCTCCTGGATTGGTGTTGTCAGTTTTGATCACTTTCAGTTTCAGATACAAGTAACTGCTATTCAGATCGATGTAATCTTCGGGCTGTCCTTTGATTTCAAACTCGATGAGAGCTGAATCAGTCAAATGGGAGACGGTATGAAATTCGACCCATTGGGATTCTTGCATCGTCATCATGGTGGGTGGTATGTCAAACAGATCCATTCCGACTTGGAACAGGCGCAAGACTCTCGGTGCATCATTTTCTCTGATTTAATAATCAAAAACGTCTAAGTCTCGGACGGTTTTTCTTTTCTTAGTCTTTCTAACTCTGGGGGTGTGAAGTCTTTTGAAGGGGTGTCTTCGTCGTCTCTTTCTGCCTTGTCCTTGCTGTGGCGTCAGGGAAGTAGGAAAATGCCTGTCTCGGTAGCGTCCGTGGCATTTATAGGAGTTTCTCGTCGGCCCAAAATGTCTTTGCCACTTTGAAGCAAGACATTTTTTATGCTCTCAAGAAGGCTTCTTTGGGATTTTGTCTGTCAATGATGACATTTTGGAGAAATTCTTTACCTTGCGTCAACGCGGCATCTTTCAAGGTGTGCAATCCACGTGTCACCATCGGTTTCAAAACGGGAGCCACCGAACAAAAGGCTGATTTCAGTATATCTCCTAAACCATGTCCTCGCTGTCGAGCGACTCCTTGGTACACATGATGCATGACTGACAAGGGGTTAGAGTAATCGTTTTCGAAAATGGAGATTCACTGTGACTTTCCTTTTGGTGAACGGAGGTGTGTCCCACCACTTTGTACTCCACCACATGGGAGTACACAAAGATCAAATTCAGTCCTTGGTTCATTTCTACAGGGGATCGAAAATATTTCGCAAAATCCGAGTTGCAAGTAACGGCTGGTATTTCGTTTCTAATCTTCATCAACTTGCGGTCTCCACCCAAAATGTCATACAATTCAGGACAAAATGTAATGGCCAATACTTTGTCCTCTGAAATTTTGATCAGTAGGCGACCAGCTATTTTGTGGTATTCAATCGTGACACTTTTTCTGGTTTTCTCCAAGGCTTTGCCAAACACGCCATTGAACCTGTCAGCAATGGTGTTCACCAAATGTTGACCACTAAAATCATAGCCATTGGGAATTTTCAACCGATAAGTTGTCCGTTTAGTTTGGGGGTCTTGTGTTTTCATAGAGTCACCTACACTGGCGCGTTCACCCAAGTATTGTTGCACTTGCTCGTCATGAACTTCTACCGTAAAAGTGTTTTGATTTTCGACGATGTATTTGATTTGTGTAGGGTGAATCATTTCCACCAAAGCCACTTCCCAATGGGCTTCGTGATCCAAATGGATGGCCGCAGGTAATTTGGCCGTGTAACAGCATAAGGTGTTGTGGGGAAACACCTCCATGGAACTGTCACTAGGTAACGTTAAGTAAAATTGGTTGTTCATAATTCCAGAGTTCTAATGTCCGAGGGGTCGCTGAAAGTCAGAGGAGTGTCTGAAAGAGGGTTGTTTTTAGAATGGTGACTGTTGGAAGGGGGTCTGACGTTGGACGCAAGGCTCCCATTGTTGTTCCCGTTAGAGGACTATTTCAAGGACGGATTGGGAAGAAGGTAACCGATGTAACTGCTGAGTAAAATGGTCCACAATTGTTTGTCTCCTTGTTGCAAACTCAAATTGGCAATGGCAGCACCGATGACACAATACACCACAAAGATTTGGCAGAAAAAGACGATTTGTGTTTTAGGCACACGTTCTCCACACCACACCCACAAGGGTTGCTTTTGTAGATCTTGCAGAGAAGAACTGGGGGAAGGAGTGGTCAGTGCAGTAGCTGAGACTGTTTTGAAGGGCATGATGGTCACTTCTTTGTATAGACGATGATTTACGAAGCGTCGATCCAAGAGTCAAAACTGGGAGGATATCCTTTCCAACGTACTTTGACTTCTGTGTCACGTCGTTTTCCCACTTTTCGGGTTCTTCGGTCGAGAATGCTTTTTATCTCGTACACGTCGTCTTCTTTTTTGGTCACACGTTGTAACTCTGGCAAGTAAAACGTTCCTTTGAGCACTTCCCCGTTCATGTCTTCCAATTTTTAGACGGGAGGATAACGGCAACGCACTCGTTCAGTGACACGAAACAATTCGGTGGTCTAGTTGGGTAAGTAACCTTTATCAAAAGTGCGTTTGGTTTTGCCAATGCGCACCCAATTTCCTGCTACCAACACTCCACCTTTCTTGGGGACAGTCACCGTCGGGGACGTACCAAACAGGCGCTCGAAGACGGTCACTTCGTTGTCGGGAATCACTTCTTGGGGGGCACATCCGATGCTCCGATGGTAAGATTGGTTGTACGCTTGGACTAGGTGCGGCAAGACGTCGATGTACTTGAGAGTGTGTTGATGCGTAAAATATTTCTACATGCGTTCTTTCAAGGTGTGTTGAAAACTTTCTACGATGCTGGCATTGGTTTCGGGATTCTCGGTGGTGAAAAAATGATTGTCACATTTCTTCAATTCTTTTTTAAAAGCTTGGTTCAGAAATTCGGTATCTTTGTCGGTTTGCCATCGAAGAGGATGACACCTGGTTTGTTTCAACACCAGTTGGAGGGCTCGCACTAACTCACAGATCGATTTGGAAGTCAATGGCACGACCCAAGCAAATTTGGAAAAGACGTCGATGACACAAAACAAATATTTGTAGCCACGACTGTAGGTGGCCAAATGAGATACATAGGCTAAATCAGCTTGCCATTGATGATCGATGCCCTCCACTTGGGTGCGACTTCTGGAAAATTTTCGTCGAATGGGTTTGTGTAAGGTGTTCTTGTAACCATCGTTGCACTTAGGTAAACGGACACTTTTCAGTCTAGTTTTGGCAGCACGATACAATTTCTGAACTCCTCCGTAACCTGCAGGATGGGAAGGATCGTAGTAAATGCTGGCTAACACCTTCTCCATTTTTTAAATAAGTGATCCACTCATCACTGATGCTACTCTGGATGGGGTGAGACGGTGGTTTAGAAACGGCTTTACGTGTCCGATGTGCCATGGGAGAAGAAGTCGAAGGTAGTTTTGGTGGTGGTAGTGGTGGTGGTAATGGGATGGCTTTGGTCTTCTTTTCTTTTTTCACTTCTAGTTTCCCTTCTTTCTTTTTGACTTCTGTCGGAGGAGGAGTGGACATCATCTTTTTAACCCAAGCTTTAAGTTCTTCTGGTTGGGGTGTAGGGGAATGGGTCAACAAGGACGCTGCAATCTTACTAGGGATGGGAGCTGCTGACGGTGTTTAAAAGACTTCTCGTGCCTCCTCTTCCTCAGGCATCCATGGGGCAACGTCTGTCTTGACCACTGGGGGTAGTGGTAGTGATGGACTTTTCATCAGGGCCTTAAAATCTTTCAGAGTCGGCAGAGCTGTTTCGTCTGAAGCTTTCTGGTGAAAGAGTTGCAGTCTTTGCAACAGTTGACCGTACCTTTGCGATTTTTCCGTTTCTGACAAATCGCTGAGATCCATCAATGATTGCTGGGACATCTCGGTCAGATGAGGATTGGGGTCCGTTGTTCTTGCCAACGACGGTATTCCATCCATCGTTTGTAAGGCACTAAAGCCAGTTTTCGTCCTTCCATCGGATTTCAATGATCACGTCTGAGATCTTTTGACTCCAAAGGTCCCTTTTATCTTCTTGACCCTTTAATCTTGGAACTATGGCAGGTAAAATATTTCCCAACATACCCAACATAGGTCTCGCTATTACATTGGTAAGAAGTCCTAACAGGGGTAAAAATCCTCCGCGTTGCACCAACATCTTTTTCTTTTGACCAATGGGTATTTTCTTTTGGGCCATTTGGCGAAGAACGTGTCGATGTTTCGCTAAGCATTTTTTCTGGTGTTTAGACAAAGGTATCGTTCATTTCAAGACATTCAGACAACATTGGCTCACGGTATCGATGACATCTTTGGAGGCAGTTTGAATGAGGGTTTTTTCGCATGGGTGGAGATGCTTTGGACAGGACGGACAACATGTCCCAATGTTTGACTAAACGAGGAGGCAGTCCTTTCCTTTTCTTTCCTTTGGAGGTAGAAGAAGGATGTCTTTTGGGGAGGTGACATCTTTGTTTGTTGGTTGGTGCCGGGGCACACACCAAAAGATATACTAACGTCGATGATTTGGCACACGGCCTTTTATCTTTTTTTGACTATCGCTTCGTCATGAAGGTGACAATTTGTTTTCCAAAATCGCCAAAGAAACCTCCTCTTTGGTGACTCCTAATTTTCTTTGGACTAGTGTGTCTTTTCAGGGGCAGACGTTGACGTTTGGCTAAGCGTTTCTTTGGATGACGTGACTGTCTTTTTCTTTTTCCTTTTCCTTTCTGGACAGGAGAACGATGACGAGGGAATATCTTTGAGGCACAAAATACACTTAAGTCCATGGCTCGACATGCGTCCTTTCATCTTATTTTTTTGGAGCTTGTTCTCTAGCTTTATGGCGAAATTATCTACTAACTTATCCATTAACAAGAAAAATCCCCCCCCCCTTTGGTGGCTTCTCTTTGGACAAGTGTTTCTTTTCAGGGTGTGTGAGTGTGATTTAGATTTTTAACGTAGCTTTAACAATTTTTCAGTCATATCGCTACGATGTCAGCAGTGTGACAGTTTATAGTGATGTCTAGCACTGGGGCATCATGCCACAGACATGTAGCATGATGTCCCACCCAGTCACATTATCCTGACACCAGGCCAACCAGTCCTAACACTAACCTCTTAATGCTGAGCGTCAAGCGAGGCAGCTGTTAGTGCCATTTTTGTAAGTCTTTGGTATGACTCGGCCGGGGTTTCGACGTCGATGTTTGGCTAAGTGTTTTTCGGATGACGTGACTGTTCTTTTCGTTTCCCTTTCCCTTTTTGGACAGAAGAACGACGATGGTGACGGTGTGCACGTCTTTGAGGGAACATATTTTGGGCGTTCAGGAGCACAAAAACACTGAACCTATCGTTTACCGCAGGTCTTTTTTATACTGGAATGCGTCGCCACTGATTGTCGGCTCGTCGTATCATTTTCATGGCAGGCATCACATCCGTCGTGGAGGGGTTCGGAACTGTCTCAAACGGAACAGTTATTGCTTGGACAAATCCAGTAAACTCTTTAACACATCCGGTCTCTCTTGGACTTTGATTTTGGGGGCAGGTACTTTGTGAGCAGCGGTCACTGTCGCTAAAGAGGAAGAGGGTGTCACCGCAAGAGGAGAAGTTTATAGAGACGCAGGTGTCCAATTTTTCATCAAATTAGGCAAGACACGTTTCAAATCGGGTTTGGCTGGCATCACCAGCAACGGAGAAGTGGAAGAACCTGAGGCGCAGTCACCGTTGCGGCAGGTCTTGGTTTGCGAATGTGCGAATGTAAGGTTGCGTACTGGTGGCAGTACCTCTCTTGCGGGTAGAAGCTGTTTTCTGTGGTGGTTTTTTGGGTTTTTTTTTTTTTTTTCTGAGGCTGTGACCTGGCCTTGACACCGTTACTCTTTTTCGTTTTCTTCTGGGTACGTCGGGGAGTGGCATTTTTCTTGGGGAGGACTTTGGGAGTATTGGGATCCCATTTTAAGAGGGAACGAATAATGACACCTCCTAGAGAACCGCTACCCCCAGGTTTCAAAATTATTTGTTTTTTGGTTTGAGTGTCAATGCGAGGATCGGCCAGTTGCGTCAAGGCTACTTTGTTTCTCTCAAAAAAACGTTTCGTTTGATGTGGAATGTGAATGATGCCTTGCAGTAATTGACGTGCTGTCACCGTAAACCATCGTTAGACTTCTAAGACACGAGACTTATTTGTGGATTTGTTTCGCGACTGATGCCGTACAAGGCACGAATCAATTTGAGGGGAAAATGAGACTGAATGGATGTCATGTTGACACTGTGTGAGACAGACCCAAAGTGACCGCGGTTTTTATAGACTTTTTTATGAAGTCGACGGAGACGTGTACACGACAGGTCCTCCGTCTTGGCACCAGTGGTGAAACAGATGGGTACGAAATCGCAAATACTCGGGAGTGGTGGGTTTTAAATCCACGAGTGAATAGGCGTGTGGGATTTGAGTGGCATCGTCGTACGCATGAATTATCCAAGGCGTTCCTAACTGTTTGGCTAAGACTTGCACTTGCGATTTATCTCTAGGGCTTTTAAACAAGACCACGTAATGAGCATTGAGACTGATGGTGCGATGGGCTTTACTTTGTTGAAACAAATTTTGGGTAATGTAAATGACACTGGCATTACGATGATGCCCTTTGCGAGTAAACCACAGTTTAATTTCTTCTTCGCCTTCTCCTAACATGTCGTCGAAGATGACCAGATGGGTTTGACTAGGGTCAAACACGATCCCTTCGTCTTCGCCAGGAATGCCTTCCACAAAGACGATGGAATTGCCTTGACTTTCTCGCAAAAAGCTGTACGCCGATTGCCACTCTTTGTAACACCACACGATTCATTGAGGTGAACGATCGATCAAATGATGTTTATGTTCGATCAAACGTTTGACAAATTCGGTTTTGCCTGAACCGCTAGGTCAAGCAATGAGCATGTTAAAGGGATGGCGAAGATACAAGGCCTCCCAACTGGCACGATCTAAGTGTTCGTCGATGACTTTGACAGTGGAGGAAGAGGGAGTAGAGACAGTAGAGGTAGCCATAGTAGTGTAAGGAATGTCACTTTTGACACGAAGACAGACAAGACAAGAGTTTTTATACTTTTTGCAGGACACGTTTATTGCCATCTTTAATTGTGAACAACGCGAAAGACAAAAATACATAAAAGCCAAATGGTTAAGTACATGAATAAAAGACACATCAAAACGATCATAGTGGAATAAAAACAAGACTCTGTACAACATGTTTGGTGATCAAGGTGTGGTGTCCTAAGAATAGTGTGTAATGTTCTTAGAGTCTCTACACTTGGCACAGTCACACAGGGGTCAACCTGGAACGACCTTTCGGGGATGTCGATGACGGTCCTGTCCTGTCCTGAAGGGAGTGGTTCTTGTTCTTCTTCTGGTACTGTCACTAACACAGGTTTAAAAGTTATTTTTTTCACTGAACGTTGGAAGTCAGGATGACAAATCTTGGGCATAGTGTGCCACTTCTTTTGTCCAAGCCTCGAAACCCCAACTCTTCCAGTCACGTACATCTTTCCATTGAGGGTGTAAGTCACAAGCTACACACACATCATCGTACACATCTTCAGTACTTAAAATTTGACGAATCTTTCTTTCCTGCAGAAGCCGAGAAGTATCGAGATCAAAGCGCAAAGGTTTGAACAGAATGAGTTTTTCGTGTACATTTAATGGGACAACTTTCATGTTTTGTTTGGTAGGTACTGTTCGTAAAGAGTCCACAAGGAATCGGCCGGTAAACGAAATCCCAGAAAGCATGTCACTAAGACACACACGTCGACCACAATTCAATGGACACAGTTCTCGTAATAGGTGTTGGTAATCCTCCACCGTTTGAATATTGTCATTGATTTTCTTCCACGGAATCTGTTGTATCACGAATGATAAAGGTCGTGGCATGGTAGTCCGTTTTATTACCCTCTTTTTTCGGAAGCTATAAGTGTACATTCTGCACAGAGATGATCGTACTCCAGTGTCGAATCTATATGGTTTAGTCACTGACATGCACATCACACAACGTTCAGAAGTTTCCTCTTGAACTAAGTTTACGTTGTGTAAAATATTTTGGTAATCCTCTAACTCTTCTTCTGTAATTCGTTGCAATATCTCTACCTTGTAGTAAAAATATTCACTAACAACAATCCAATCCTTATCGTCCGGGAGTAGTTGATCAATGTCTGACCACTGAAACATTCTCGTCTCAATCAGTCCTCTTATACCATTCAGGTACCAGTGCTTTAAACATCGGTGACGTAACGGATGCAATTGTTCTTTGCGTTTCACTTGTATTTTGACCAACTCTCGGTAAATGCGTTCTCTCAACTCCACAGGCAAACCACGAATGTTCTCTTGTAAAGTATCCATGACCATGTCAGTCAAACACTTCTCCTAGAGTGAAAGTGACGGATGTAGTGAGTAATTTCTGGTCACTGCCATTCCATGAAACGGTCAAGAATGACATTAAAATCCTCTAATGTAAATGGTCTAAAGCGGAATATTCGGAAGAACGCACACTTGATCCAGAGAAATCTGACTTGTTTCTTGACTTTTGTCAATTTCCTCTTGTGAATTTCTCAACATAAAGGTTCCTCAGTTACCTACTGAGATTTTGCTCTGGTAAGTCCCTGCCAAATGTCCTTGTAGATCCTCTCTTGCAATTCGTTTGGTAATCTTTGAATATTATTTTTTAAATGGGGTTTAAATACTTGTCTAAGTGTTGTCCAACGTTTGACTCCTAGCCAAGCTGGTTTCTTAAACAGCATGGTATGCCACTTCAATGACGAGGTCCCACTAAAGGTAGGTAGTGACAATCCTGAGATCATCGAGCATGTTCCAGGTAAGCGGAATCTTTCTTCTCCCACTCGTAAAGTGACACACCGCAACTGAAGCACTTGACTTTATCCCCTTTGCCCAAGTAGATAAATCCAGCTCTAGCTAATTCTTCGGTGGTATGTCTTTTAAAGTCGCAGTTTTCCGGCAATCTCACAGGGAACGAATATTCGTCTTTCACAGGTTCATTTCGATGAGGGTAAGGTGAAATCCGCAGGAGTTTGCTCAGTTTTGGATGACATCCGTAGGGTGGTAGCCGGAAGGTTTCATAATGATGACATCCACCATGAAAACCAGTAAAGTGAAAAGATGAACGATGACGAGTGTCATCGCTTTCGCATCAGTCAGGTTTGACACACACAGCATCACTTTCCATGGTAGGCATGGTAGTAGCAGTCATAGCAAAGTTCCCATGATGTGATACTGAATCACTGAAGTCACAACGTACGGCATCCCTGCAATCGCAAGGCACAGCATCGCACTCCACTTGAGCATCACTGAACTTGAATTGTGCTTCTCTGAAAGGATTCATCTTTCTAGCTTGACGTTTGAAGTTACAATGAACTATCGGTCTTGAACATTGTCCCTTTTTATATGCTGAGCAATATCGGCGTGACCATACGGTAAAGTGAAGTGGTTGTGAAGCTGTACTCGCTTCTGGTACACGATTTGACTTTTTCCATGGGCCGACTGACGATTTCTTGTGTGGGTAAACGTACAATCTTGTTCGGTTCGTTGGTGGTCACTTTAAAGTTTCCATCGTGTCCAGACTACAAAGCTTCTTTCAATACGGCAAAGTTAACCACTTGACTGGTCCGATAATTGAGAGTCAATCCTTTAACTTTACACTTCGTGTACATTTCTCCTTGTTTGTCACGGTATTCGTAGCTGTAATTTTTGGGACCGCCACTTGCAAAACTTAGAGTCTTGTCGTCGGAATGCTCGTCCGTCCAGGCTCCTAAACCGTCTCCTTCGATGACCGCGTGACAGTGACCCATGAGATGCAGCTGTCTGTGTCAAAATACAGTACACGATCTCCTAACTAGTGTAATGTTTCGTACAGTCACGTAAACCGTAACGATCACATTTCCAAATTCGTCGGCTTCTACAAAGTCCAGTTCTTCTTCGTAATTTATTAAGATCAAGTCCTCACGAACGACGTCCACGTGTTTCATGTATTTGGTTTTGTCGTGAATCATCTGGGAGTAGCAGGAAGGTTCTGTCAAATACTCCGTCTTAGGTAAACACGGTCGTTGTGCCATTTTGCCCCACAAGCAATTCAACATCACTTTGGCAAACGATCGCCTTCCTTCGTTTTTCTCCACGTGGTCTAAGTGATGCCTTCCTGCTCCCAGTATTTCTCTTTGAATTTCTTTTGGTCTTCGGGAGTGTGACACCAGGAAGGATAGCCGCTGGCTTCTTGTTTCAGTTTCAAAAAGGCATCCACATAGTATGCGAAAATGACTTTCTGAGTCTCGTCACCCTTGTGGTATCTTTCTGTCTTGGGAAAGTGGTAAATTTCGTACACTTCTAACAGTTAGTATCCCAAGTCCAGAGCTTTGAACAATTCCACGCTGACCCACGTTCCTGTCAAGGCGCGTTCTTCCTGAGTGTGCTGACAAGGTTGGTCTTGGTTGCACGTTTTGGCACAAGTACGGCACAAGGGAAACATCAGTTTTCCTTGGCAATGATGTGGTAAAACGGGATGATACAAGTTTTTGGGAGGCAAGATTTTGCATTTGATCAGTCCTTCGTATTGGCGAATGTTGTCCACGTCGATGTGTTCGGTCGGCATTTGCGGGTGCCCTGCGGGACAAGTAACCTGGTACAAGTCTTCCATGGTCCGTTGTAAAAACTGATTTTTAGTGCTACGTTAAGAGTAACAGATGGGACGTCCGTGAAATAAGCACCCGTTAAACTCGTACACGATCTTAGGGTTTTCTAAGTCTCAGCCATCCACCAAATACGTTCCAATGGTCTTTCCGCCTCCTCCGTTGCGAGCGTGTTGGATCCATTTGTCTTCCTTGTCGCACAAGTAATGAAACCAGCGTAGGGCTTTGACCGAGCATTGACGTTTGACAAAGTTCGTCGTTTGCGGACTTATGACAGCTAGGGTGTTTTCGGGCATGAATCGTTGGCGGTACACTAAGGAACACGCTTTGGCAATAGTGCAGGCTTCTTTCAAAGGATCGATCCCTCCGTGTTCCATGAACAGTTCTCGAAATTTTCCACAGCAACGCCGTAAAATGTCCACGTCGGAACGACAATACTTTAAGATTTCTTCCTGAAAGTCGAAAGGATCCGAGGAGTGAGTGTGGTACCATGCGTAGAAAGCTTCTCATTGTTCGGTGCGCATGTTGTCGGGGTCGTAGTAGTGATCGTCAGGCAAATGGGGTAGAACGGCGTGTTGATTAGCTTCGGTATTGGAAAAGTGTGGAAAATCGCCTTTGGCCATTTGTGTCATTCCAAACGTTTTAGGCATGCAACTCAAAGGCATGGCCAAGTAACTCATCGAATCTTTAAATTGCACTTGTCCCACTTGCATGGAAATGATTTTGGCTCCGTTCAAAGTCACTTTAGGACGTTCGGTACTTTGTTCCGTATAGCATCTGAGAAGAAACTGACCATCGTATCCCGAGAAATTGTGAGCCATCACCGTGGCATAGCGATGACAATCTCCGTAATGTTCGATGTCTTCTTGACTCCAGGTCTCGTCGATGGGGTCTAAGATCCATTGGGCGAAATCGGTCAGAGTGTTTGGTCCTCGAAAGATTTTTTCACGTCCTCCAGGAATCTTGCTACAGTGAGGGCAATGACTAAAGATAGGCTCTTGGATGCACTTCTCGCACACTCAATGAGCCACGCAGAAATTAGGAATGTGAATGCCAGTCTCTTGCATGCATTCGAAATCGAAAAAGATGAAATTGCCTTTCTTCTGGTCATATTCTTCCTGTTCATGTTTGGAATGGTATTTTTTAATGTAGCATTTGTGTTCCAAGTCCACGATTTGGTGACAAATGTGACACCGCTTCTTTCCTGAACATACGTGCACCTTGGTATTATTGGTACGTATCACTTGCCCACAAGTTGGGCACAGTCTCAGGAGTTGACAAGCACTTTTCTGCTGTGAACCTTGCGTTTTCAGATGTTGTTGGTAACAGATCGGACTGACAAAAGTGCGCTGCCAAACTGGGCAATACACTCGTTCTTGTCTTTCGTCCAGAGAGGGTTTAGAGACCAAACCTCCCTCACATTTCGATCCACAATGCTTGTATTGCTCTCGATTGTTATAGCCATGGTTACATTTCTGACAGTAATAACTGTATCCCAGGAATCCGGTGATACTGGTAATGGCATCAAAATGTTCATCGTGAAGATAGACGTGAATATATTTTCCGTCTTTGAAATTTTTGCCTCGAAACAACAGAGGTCCGGTCACTTTTTGAGGGTGTACTTTCAACGTGTAGCGTGGAGCAATGACGTCTTGAAATTTTTGCATTCCTGGAATGCCACAGGGTGTGTCTTTGGACACGCCAGCTTGTTATAACAGGAGTTCTGCTTCTCTTCGTTGTTTGGCTCGACCCGATTTGTTTAATAGTTTTCCAGGCTTTTTTTCCATTCTATCGTGTCGTTCTTGTCGGCATACGTTCGTCCCACCACGATGGCACGGGCTAAACACATCTTGTCTTGAGGGTTGTTAATTTGGACGAGACTCTTTTTGGTGCTGCGAAGATTGTCTATCAATAACACCTTTCTGCGTCCGGTCCCTTGGGGAAAAAAAACGTGGGTCATGAACAGTGCCGCTTTTTCCTTCGGTGATGTGAAACTTGTCGTTGGATTTGTACGTGTTGAATCTTGTCGATGACTTTGGAAGGTGTCAATTCTGCCGGGCTGCTAAACTCAATCAAAACGGGGGGTTTCAAACTGTCGTGATGAATGGAAAGTCTCAAGCGGTCTTCTTCTTTGGCTTCACATTGCTGTTTCAGTGTGGTTAACAAAGAATCCCACACATCGGTGATGAACCCCTCTGCTTTCTCCAACGGTACGTCGGACTTGAAATCTTTAAACTTCACCGTGTACGTGTAGGCCGTGGTTCTAAATTTTCTAGAGGAGCGTTTCTCTGTCTCTGGGCTTACTGGTGGTGGTGAACTTTGGTTGGGTGTAGACTCTCTGGGTCTGGATTCTGGTTCACTCATGTCATCTTCAAAATCGCTGGCATGAATTTGAGCCAAGACTTCAGCTACTGTGCAAGGCGATGCATCACGATTCTGCCTCTTACTTTCTTCTCCTTTCTTTACGAAATGATTCGATCGTTTCATCTTGACTGCAAAGAGTCAAATGATTACATTTGAAACGCCATGGACACCTTTATATTCATGTCAGGCTTAGTGTATATATAAAGGGCTAGTGCCTTCCCTCCCAGTATTCATTTCACTCTCAAGTCGACCAGTACAATGGAAGAGCCCACACAGATCGAACTTCTGATCAGAGCTTTGCGAGGTGTCATACGAAAGTTTTCTTCAGACAAGCCGACTGACTACTCCCCCTCCTTTCGAGATAAAAGTCAAGATACTTGCTATATCTGTCAGACATTGGTCTTCAGATTGCCCTAAGAAACAACAGGAGCAGGAGGAGGAAGAAGAAGAAGAGGTGCCCTCGGCAAAGGAAAAACCCCGACACGTTCAGAAAGAGAAGAAAAGAAGACGAGAAAAAAGTCAGGAAGAAGAGGAGAAAAAACCTGTGAAAGTGAAGAAAATTAGAAAACAGAGAGAGTGAACAAAAAAAGACACAGAAGAAGTCTATGAACTTTTTAAAGTGTAGTGTTGTGTTGTGAATTGGATTGTAAAATGTGTACCAGAATAGACCAGCCAGAAAAACGTAAGTGTCTCCTGGTTTTGATTTTTTAGAATATGCGCCTACACTCACGCACTCACACACGTACGTCATAAGGGTTAAAAAAGGGATTTTGAGTTTTAATTGACTGAGGCAAAATCAATACTATCTCTTTTCGAAAGAAGTGAGTGGTCCTGAAAAGGACCGTTGGGTGTTTGTTTCTTTATTAAAAAAAAAGACAAACTCAGGAACGAGAAGCAATCAGCTTTAACTGCCTTAAGCCTTTTCCACGGCCAAGACCTACCTGTTTGTTTGGATAGTATATATGCTGTGTTTTGTGCGTTCGCGTACGTTTGTGTGGATATTGAATATGGTGTGTTATATGCATTCGCATTCGTTTGTGTGGATAGTAGGTATGGTGTGTTTTTCTTCTCTTCCCGTCTGTGTGGATAGTATATATGTGTATTTTATGCGTTCGCGTAGGTTTGTGTTGATAGTATATGTGGTATGTTATATGTATTCTCCTAGCGTTTGTGTGGATAGTAGATATGGGTGTGTTTTATGCGTTCGCGGCCGTTTGTGTGGATAGTAGATAAGTGTGTGTTTTGTGCTTTCGCGTACGTTTGTGTGGATAGTAGGTGTGTGGGGTTTTTTTTCTTCTTCTCTTCCCGTCTGTGTTGATAGTATAGTGTGTGTGAGTAGAGTGAGTCACTCATATCTCTCGAAAAGATATCTCTTCTCTCTTGCCTAAATTCTTTTTTAGTTGATTATATATTTTAAGTATGATAGATTGATGTTTATCAATCTATGGTTGTGGTGTATATATCTATGTCTCTCTATCTATGTCTCTACTGTATTTGTCTCTACCTATGTAGCCGTGCGTATTCAGGTCAGCCACTTGCAACATTGTTACCAGTGTTCTGCCAGACTGAGGTCAGCCACTTGCAACATTGTTACCAGTACCGTTACGTCATCCCGCCTGTTTCATTTCCTATTGTCGCTATATAGGCCCAATATTTTTTGTCGCTATAGTGGCCCAGTGGATTTTTTGTCGCCAAACGTGCGGGGGGGGGGGTCTGTAATGTATTTTCCATTGTCGCTAAAGTGCCCCCTTCACTACTGTTAGAACTTTTAAAGAAAACTATATTCAAAAATATCCAGTCAGCAAATTTAAGTCCTCATCAGCTATCCGTGACAACATAAGTTTAGATTTTCAAAGTGAAATTCATAGTTATGAGTAAAGTCAATAAACTGACTGACTAATTTATATTGTAATGGTGCAAATTTCTATTGCAATACCATTTGTACATATTAACAAGATGGGATATGGAGATTTTGTTTTGATGAGTGTAAAATATTGAATAGAATTCACAAAATCTCATCTCACTCACCGAGAGCTGAGACAAGTAGACTTGATGGGAT
The DNA here is from genome assembly GCA_016617855.1 of Megalonaias nervosa. Lineage (NCBI taxonomy): Eukaryota > Metazoa > Mollusca > Bivalvia > Unionida > Unionidae > Megalonaias > Megalonaias nervosa. Next base: position 497 of record JAECUM010095908.1, on the reverse strand, counting down.
TCGTAATCAATATTATATCGATACAGATTTGTATTGGTTTATATCTTGGGAAAATCCCTCATTGACAGATGTTATCTGAAACACCGCTGTGTGAAAAAGTGTATAGAGATGACGAATGGTAGTCGTAAGAGAAGTATATGTAATTATGTGATTTAGCAGTATGTATGCATGTCAGGGGCGTTGGGTGATATGATGTGTAATATAATCCCCCCCCCCCCCAATATCTGTGGTACTTTGGTTATCGTTATCTACGAGATGAACGACCACATTGCTATTGACCGGATCGGGCAAACAATACAATAAAATATGAAATTAATGGATGGAGTAACAGAGATCTGAGCAAAGATATAGAATAGAACAACACGAGTCACAGTATGAAAATGTACAATTTATATAAATAAAATTAAATTGAACATGACATTTCTATGATACTCTTCCTTTTAGAAAGAGAATTATAAAATTTATGCGAAATGCAATTGGCCGCTCTTGTATTCAAA
>JAECUM010095907.1:0-10776 GCA_016617855.1 Megalonaias nervosa | reverse complement strand
AGCAGTTGAACACCACATCAATTGAAGCCAAAAGGATTACCCACACAAGTAGCAGCTAGACACACTGTACTCAGTCAAGTGGCGCACCAACATACCTAAAGAGCAACTGGACATTACATCAAACTAGACAAGAAGACTTACCCACACACTTGCTAACACTACTGCAACAAGGCCTTAGAACATTGGCAACCAGGCAAACAGTTTGATACATCAGAGTTTCGTAAACATGACTATACAAACCAATGGTTAATCAATGTCATTATATTTCTTCTGCTTGCAACAATTCTGCCAAAGAAGCTGATCCAAAATACAAATTAAATTGTTTTGATATAGAGATCTGTCCAGCACAGAAGTAAAATGCTAAAACCCCTTTCCATGTTTAAATACTGCATACCCCATCCTTTCATAGCTTTCCTAAGGGCTTCTGCATCCTGCTCTGCATTAAAATTATCAGCTGGTTTAACTGTTGGATCCTCCTGCAAAAAACATTAAAATATCAATCTAAATTAAATTAATAAAGTAAGGTGACTATTACCAACAATTTTTATTTTAACAACATATGCAACAATTATTATTATTACATACTTCATTTGAGAAATTATTTTTCTCTTATTCCTTAGGTAAACTGGTACACAGTGTCATGTGATTTAGGAGTGTGTTGTAATTTACTTGTATGTGACATCATAATTTAATTGCATCCTTTAATGCAAAATAATGTAAGAAAACAATTATGGACCATTTTATGAGGAGTTAATTTACTGTCACTGAGGTCCAATCCCATGATCCACTAATTACAAGTAAAATACTTTTATAAAAAAATGATTATGCTTCTAAAACTTTAATAATATATAAACTTCTAGCATCCGTTTGCAAAGACTGACATAATTAGGTCGCTTAGCTCTTGGAAACTGGCACAGACTCTGCATCATCATGTAAAATTTGACTGTACCTCAGATGTAGTTTTGTTTCAATAATTTTTCATGTCCAAATATTGGTGACATGATGGAATAATGGTATAGTTAGCTGAACAGTTCAAAGTGCTCACCTGACTTAGAAATCCATGGAAGGTATGATCATTTTACACTTTATAGATTGGCATATATTCTTATACTTAAATGATTGTATAGGTTTTGTAATTAAATGATTCATATATAGTTTTATAAATGAATGATAGGTATTTCAAATTTTATACTAAAATGATGGGTATACAATTTATACTGGGACACAATTCATTTATACTGTAATTATTAGAATAAAATTTTTATACATAAATAATTGGTACAACTTTATATTTAAATGACTGGTATACAAATTTATACTTAAACAATGATTGGTATATTTTTTTTTTTTACTTTAATGATTAGTATGCAAAATTTTATACTTAAATGACTGTCATCAAAATATTATACCAAAAATCATTAGTGTACAATTTTTATACTTGAATAATGATTGGTATATAAATTTTATAACTTATATGATATGCAAATTATCTGAGTTTCAATCTCTAAATTTGTACCTTAATATTTTCTGTTTCCATTCTAACATCTTCATCTAACTGTTCATCAGTCTTTGCTTTCACTGCTTCCACAAATGCCTTGCCAGCTGATAATAATAACAATAATAATAATAATAACCATAATAATCAGAAGAAGAAGAATAACACTGGTATCTAAACATAAGATTATTCTTGCATAAGGCCTTCACTGCAAACTACATTCCTGTATGTACTATGTAAACACCAATAATATGTAAAATGTAATTAGGATAATTAAAATTGACAATTTAAAACAAATGTGGAAATCTAATGTAATATAAATTAAATTGCCCCAAAAGAAATTAAATTGTAGGAAAGCTGATAATACGTAGTCACAATTTTTTAAGATTCTCACAAGTTCTTGTGTACACAAATCCAATTATTGGAAAAATAACAAGTGACACAGAATAAAATACTCAGAGGAAAAAAGAAATGAAGGCATGCAATTAGGTTGGGACAATTCCAATGAAACAAAGCTTAACAAGGTGTGTCCGATGTAGTTCTTTTCTTTTAAATATGGAAAACTCACGACTATCCCATTATAGTGTCGATAAAACACTGATACACATGAATGTGGAAAACTTATGACTTTTTCAATATAGAGTCAAGAAAACACTGATACAAATGAATGTGGAAAACTTATGACTTTCTCAATATAGAGTTAACAAAATGCTGATACACATGAATGTGGATAACTCATGAGTATCAAGAAAAGAAAATTTCTGTTCATGATGCAACAGGAAAATGCTGCTTTAAAAATTGTTTGCCACAGCAATTACTTAAAATTATACATACTCAAGGAAGATCATACAAATATGCATTTAATAGGCAAATCATGTACTGAATAGTATCTAATTACCATATTTTATGTGCAGAGCACACACTGATATTTGACCAAGCAAGAGGAAAAAAAAAAACTTAATTCAATGACAAGAGGAATTTTGCCTTAATGAATTCTGGGATATGCTAAGTACATAACTAATGTAAAATGAGGCAAAATCTATAATAGGCACATCTAGGTCTATTATACAATGTGCACACCAGACTACATCAGAATATGTTGACTGGTTCCTAGATCTATTTACACAACATACACATCAGACTGTATCAGAATATGTTGATTGGTTCCTAGATCTATTACAAAACATACACATCAGACTGCATCAGAATATGTTGAATGGTTCCTGGGTCTATTAATCAACAAACAATCCAGAATGCCTCAGAACATGTAGACTAGTTACTAGATCTATTACACAACATACATACCAGACTTAAATCAGAATATGTTGACTGGCTCCTAGGTTTATTACACAACATACACACAAGACTGCATCAGAATATGTTGACTGGCTCATTGGTTTATTACACAACATACACATCAGACTGCCTGAGAATATGCGGACTGGCTCCTGGGTTTATTACACAACAAACACACCAAGCTGTATCAGAATATGCTGAATAGTACCTAGGCTGTGCTAGTTAAAGGAGTGTGCTGTAGTGGATATTAAACTGGATAAATAAGGACAATAACTCCAGATTGGACCTCAAAAGACAAAGCCTTTAAAAGGCACATCTGTTTGGCAATTCACATAACAAATGTCATCCAGTTACCTTATTTTTGTATGTAGAACATGCACACTGACTTGCAACCAAACATGATATGAAAACTTACTTCTGACATGTAACACAATTAAAAACTTGATGATTTCACTCCATTCTTTTCATGAAACAACATTCTCGCATTTTGGATTGTGCTTTGATCATCATTTGTTACAGAATGTGTGATTGGTTCACATTAAAACAGTGCTTGACTGTTTCTCTGTCCTTTCTGTTGGTGCTTGTATGTGGTTTAGCTCATGTCTCTAAATGTTGGAGTTTCTTACATGACCCCTGTTCACATTGTTTTTCTGAGTATATTCAATTCAATGCAAGATGGAACACAAGAAGGTATATGAAAGTTCAGGTCATGTATTTATTTTTCAACAAAAAATAAATAGATTCAAAATTTGATACAATACAATTATTTACACTATACATGTTATTGTGTCATTTTGCAGAGTATTTCATGACAGATTAGATGAACAAGCTACCAGTCTCTTGTGTGTATTTCTAGCTGTGCCACAGGACAAAACCTGCACAGTGATGTGAAAGGAAATTGATTTTCTAATGTAAGCAATCAAAGAACAGTCCTGTTGAAGTATATGAGTAATAGGTATGTCTTTAAAATGGCAAAAAACAATGTAGTAACAGTACAACAAATTCAATATTCCACAAGGACATGACATGTAAGTAGCTTTTGCATCATGATTCTTTTGTTAAATCAACCTGAAAGAAAGTTTTTCCTTCTATGATAATAAAATGCACACACCCCAATTAAAACTGGATAAATATATATACAAACTGGATAAATATATATATATATATATATATATATATATATATATATATATATATATATATATATATATATAAAGTGCATGTTATACATTCTAAAATAATGTATATTCGTGGGTTGCAGAGCTATGGTGGTCTCATGAAGCGTGGAAGGACATACAAATGGACAGATGGAAAAGGTTATTTCTAAAGGATCTGCACATCTTGGTGCAGGGCCTTATCAATAAATGGATGAAAAATCTCAGTATGATGAATATATTTTCATGAAAAATGCAAGCCATTTTGGACCAGTAATCATTCATTTCTGCAAATACTCTACAAGAAATGCATATAGATTATTATTCACTCACATTTAGTAGCCATTTGGTAATCATTCATTCTGGACAGGTAATCGTTCATTTTGGACTGGTAATAATTCATTTTGGACTGCTAATAATTCATTTTGGACAGGTAATTATTCATTTTGGACAGGTAATCATTCATTTCTGCAAATACTCTGCAGGAAGTGCATATGGATTATTATTCACTCACATTTAGTAGCCATTTCTGGAGGGGGACCTCCCAAGACAAGAGCCAGGATAGAGTTCCTGTAGTCTCCAGATAGGTCATCCTGGTGTCAGAAAAATAAAACAACATGAATATACATTGTACATGTACACTTCACTAGAAGTATTACTCAATGTTACACCTTTGCAATGGCCAGCATTTTGAAAGTTATTGCTAACATCTTTGCTGGCAATGTTGGTAAGACTAGATTTATACTGTCACAGCGGATTGTTAATGTTCAGAGAAATCAATATGAGTAAAAATACAGATCTGACATTGATAAGAATCAGTTCAATGCAAAATGATATCCCTGCTGATAGGACCACTCTTGGAACTTCAAAAAAGTGGTATTTTTTTAATGTACCTGGGTGATCTTATTAAGAAAGTCAACTGTATAATGAAGAAAAATCTGGCTTTTTTGAAAATTTGATCTCCTTTTTACTAGGGCTGTCATAAAAACCAAGGTGCTTGTTAGACAGGTTTTACTGAATTTTGTTATTTATAAATATTGTCTACCACCAGCTAGATTCATATTGAACAAATTTCTAAATTTTATATGGTAGAGGTGGTGCAGGGGAAAAATAAGATAATTTTTTTTTTAATTTCCATGGTTATACATTGTTGGTTTCCCAAATATTTTCAGGAAACATCAAATATGTGCTGCACATAAAATTATAGAAACAGTGTAAAGTTATTGTATTTGAGATGAAATGGAAGGAATTAATTGGTTATGTCTTAAAAAGAACACAATTTAATTTATTTAAACAACACTGAAAAAATTCAACCTGGGCCCATAACTCCTTTCAGTAATAAGAACTGGAAAAACTCAACCAGGAACCACAACTCCTTTCAGTAATAAGAACTGAAAAAAACTCAACTAGGGACCACAACTCCTTTCAGTAATAAGAACTGAAAAAATCCTCAGCCAGGGACCACAACTCCTTTCAGTAATAAGAACTGAAAAAAAACTCAGCCAGGAACCACAACTCCTTTCAGTAATAAGAACCCAAAAAAAACTCAGCCAGGGACCACAACTCCTTTTAGTAATAAGATCTGAAAAAAGCTCAACCAGGAACTATAACTCCTTTCAGTAACAGCACAAAAAAGTGCGCTCTTTAAAGTCTCATCAAAATAAAACTGTACATCATATTGGACTGTAGTCCAATAATGCTCAGTAGAGTTATCTTGCAGAAACCATAATTACTGAGTCGGTGAATGAAGAGATGGATGGATGATAATGTAATTTCAATTGGACTCTGCCAGTTTCATCAAGTGAGACCCAAATAATGGAAATTATAAAGCTTTAACTGTGCATGAATGAGGAGCATTGTAGATACAAGACTTTTAATGATTGAGACATTTTATCTGTGAATAAAGCTGTCAAAGACTCTAAGAGCAACAAGCAACCAAGAAGTATGTACCTTGTTGGATCCCCAACTAAAATAGAATCTCAGAAAAGATACGTAAATGTTTCTAAGTGTTCATAACATAACTTAAACATATTTTGGTAAGTAAATGTGAAAATCAAACTAGACTTATGTTAGTCTTGTCAAAATGAGGAATAATATTCAATGTGGTTTAAAGCAATTCCAAAGTTAATGTCATAAAATTTGTGATATAGATGCGCAAGGGTTACTCTATAACCTCTCCACAGAATATGGTACGGGTACAGAAATTTTAATTGATTTATAATCTTACGGCAATGAACTGTTCCAAGGTCTGGGACGTAAGCTTCTGAAATTCTTCCTTTATCTGCACCATGTCAATTTCACAGCGACTGACAACAACTCTTATTAGAGTATCATCATCTGTTCCCAGACCCTTCATTGTCTTCTGCAGCTGCCGAGCAAAGTGGGCAAACTTGTTCCTCACACATCGGACTGAAAAAGGGTAGAGAAATATAACAATTAACTAAAGTGTCATCATTTATGCCCAGGCCTATCATTGGTTTTACAGCTGCCAAGCAAAGTGGGCAAATGTCTTCCAAACATAGCTCACTGAAAAGAGTGCAGAAATATATACAGGTAAATCCTGTTATAACGTGATGCTCGGGGCCCAATGAATAACACTGCGATATAAGCAGGATCAGATTAACAAATTTTCTAAAAAACTTCCCCATAGAAAATGTGATTTGAAATTTGTCTGAACTTCATAGCTTTTCTTTATTTTCTTTAACAAATATAACCCTGCAATATGTTTTAAAAAATTTCTGAAGTTAAGGCAACATTGAACGCAGTGCTGGGATTCAAAATCTGCTACAGATGCGAATAATCGGCTTTTCCAAGGGTATGTTTTCAGAATGTTAAAAAGAGAGGTCACCGTAAATTAAAAAATGGGAGCCATGCTGTCATCGTATTATAAGTGGAATTGCGTTTTAATGAATCACATTGTAAGGGTTTTACATGTATAACTAGAGTATCATCATCTGTACCCAGGCCTTTCATCTTGTTTTGCAGCTACCAATAAAAATTATTGAACATGTTCCTCACGAAGTGGTCTGAAAAGTGATGAGAAGAAAAGAGAAGAAAAGAGAAGAGAAGAGAAGAAAAGAAAAGAGAAGAGATATTCAATGACATTTTTACTGGTACTTACAGTTAATGATTGAGAAGGGGTTCTTATCATTTTTGCAGGAGAGGGTCTTATTTTTTTCTCAGATTGAAGGGAAAAACTAATAAAATGTCGGTAACTATAAGCTATTTCAATCAGTAGAATGCTATAGGATCCTCAAACTGCTGTCAATATATAAAAATAAAAATTGCTGTAAATATAGTAAACTTGAAACCGGTATCAATACAGTTAGATGGGCACGGTTGACTTTTATTAAGATGTGCATTCATATCACACCAATCACATATAATTTCTGAGCACACAACAGTCTTATAATTGGCAACAAACTCTTGTCCACTGGACAAACTGGGCCTAAACCTGCCTATATGTCAAGATTATCTATCACAGCCCTCCAAAACAGCCTTTTTGCATTATAACATTACCAATCAGAAAGCCAAGTATATGTTATTTTATTTGGCTCATTTGCATAATGCCCCTACCCTTCACAATAACACCCATTAAGTATAAAATTACCATTGTGTGACAGTTAAGTATTTTACTTACTTAATCACATTCAGTATTATGTTGCTTTGAAATTTTCTTCTCCATATGTATATTTCTCACCTATCACTGATACTGTACACTTCATTGAGTATTTTATCTTTTGCAATAAACTGTGATTCTTTACATGAGCTGCTGCCAGTTATGGACTTCAACAATGGCATTATAGCTGGGAGACCTGTACCTATGTTTCTGTTTGCTGATATGGTGAGATAAAAGGGACAAAATATTGCCATAATTATATGCTGAGAAAAAAGGGACGAATTATTAACATAATTATATTTGAGACAAATGGGATGAAGTATTACCATAATTATATGGTGAGACAAATGGGAGAAAGTATTACCATAATTATATGGTGAGACACAAGGGACAAAGTATAGATGCTTCCCAATCAGGTCACAAGCAGATGATATTCTGCCCATTTTATCTGGACGATGGGCAACCTGGCAGTTTCTCCTATATGTGATCACCAAAATTTACTATTTTTAACTAGGCACACTGAAGGAAAGTCAACTTATAAATCACAAATATAGACACTAACAGAAAGCTTGATTTGCATTCTGTTTATGTATGTAAAGTTTGTAAAAGTATCTTGAGATTCAGTGAATTTATCTCAACTTCCAAACACAATATAAAGTTAACGGTAAAAATGCCCACTGACCACAAATACGGCAGCTGATGACGTCATTCAGGGACTATCTATTAGAATAATAATTTGAAACAAAATGGATAAAGTATTACCATAATTATGTGATGATACAAAGGGACAAAGTATTACCATAATCATATGCTCATACAGATGGGACAAATTATTAACATAAATATATGGTGCGATAAAATGGACGAAGTATTGCTATAATTATATGGTGTGACAAAAGTTACAAAGTTTTACCATAATTATATGGTGAAACAAAAGGGACAAAGTACTGCCATAGATTTATGGTAAGACAAAAGGGACAAAGTAATGCAATAATTAATCAGTGACATATACCTATAGTCTTCATCCCACTCAGAATGTCTCCAGACAGTTCACTCTTCAAAACCTCCTCCATGTTTTTCTTTGATAAACTACTGTACTCCTCGAATGTTGCTCTCAACTGTGGGTAGCTCCGAGTCACCAATATCTGGTTAAATTTTGACTCATCAGTCCCCCATTTCTTCTCTCCTGCTTGGTATAATTCCTGGAAAAGATAATCTTTTAATCAGTGTGCATCAATTGCAAAGAAAATAAATTATTGTTCTAACAGACACCGATTTTGATTGACAAAACTTTCTCACCCACCAGACAGAGTTATAATGAGTTTTTCCTTTGGCCAGATTGATCTACCCTTGAGATTAATAAATTCAAATGTTAGTATTGTGACATCAAGTCAATTACAAAATGTTAACATGTTACAGTAAGAAAGAGAATAAAAAATCTTCCCATGTGTGTAGATAAGACAGAAATTGAATGTTTGAGGAGTAAAGTTTGTACCAGGTTGTATGCTTTATCCCCGGGGTTAGATTTAAGTTTGTACCAGGGATTTGGCATGTTTTATCTGCTGGATTAGATTTCCTGTCCTGCCCATATACAAAGTTATATACTAGCATTATTTCCATGACTTTTATAGCAGAAATTTCGTGGCAGGAAGAGTGGGAACTGGAATGGTTTGTAACATCTGATGACTTATACAAAACAGGTGACTCATATCACAGGTCTGATTGTATAAAATTTGATAATGTTAATTGCTTAAATTTTGATCATGTGAAAAGTTTTCTGAAATATATTCTGTGACCCTTCAAAACCAGTTGTAATTACAAAATAGAGACCAGTCTGCTCTCCATCTGTTGAGCATTTAAATGTACTAACAGTGAGAAAGAAGCATCTGAATGTGTTTGATCAAAACAAATGGAAAACAAACTTCTGCTAGAAAGTACGGACTTTCAATAAACAAAGTCGACAATATTCCAATATTCCAGAGAGGATCCTTTGCATTAAAGATTTACATTAAATGATAGTTAAATGATAGTTAAATAAGCACTAACTCAATCAGGATTGGAAAAATCATTTGATGACCATAAATATTTACTCACAATTTCAAGATGGGCATGTGAATTTTCAAGCTTGTATTGGTAATGTACAAAAGATTGTCTACTATATTATCTCACTATAAGAATTTTCAATTAAATGGACAGTTTTATAAGCAAGGTTGCTGTATACTTAGGTAAGCCAATGTGTCATATATGGAAATATAACTACATTCATCATAAAAAACAAAAAACACAATTGAATCCATGACTAAATCTTAGTGGCATGATAGAACATGATTTATAGTGAGAAACCACATTACAGGTTTAATTATGGAGTGATTTATTGTGAAAGACCACTGTACAGGTACCCTTATGCATTGATCTATAGTGAAAGACCACTGTACAGGTATCCTTATGCAGTGATCTATAGTGAAAGTCCACTGTACAGGTATCCTTGTCCAGTGATCTATAGTGAGAGACCACTGTACAGGTATCCTTGTCCAGTGATCTATAGTGAGAGACCACTGTATAGATATCCGTATACAGTGATCTATAGTGAGAGACCACTGTGCAGGTTTTATTATATCATGATCTATTGTGAGAGACCACTGTACAGGTTTCATTATATGGTGATCTAAAATGAGAGACCACTGTACAGGTTTTACTATATAGTGATTTATAATGAGAGCAATGTACTGGTGATCCCTGGCTATAGTATCCATCCCAATACATGAAAACCCAAATTAAATTACAGACCCAAAATAGGAATGAACATTCTTGAATAACTGAAATCTCACTAAAGAAAGTGATGTTCCAAATAGAAACTCTCTACCAGCTACTGCATGGAGTAACTTCCCGCATGTTACCTATCCTTATCATATGTACCATATCTGAGGTTTTCACCAAAAGATTTCTTATCACATCTAGTTGGTCTTAAATGAAACTGGTGCTATTTTGACATCTAATATGGCTGACATGGCTGCCATCTTGAAAATCATAGTGATCAGTTTTGAAAATCTCATTACTGCTCAAAAATAGCAGACTTGATGGTTTTAGGACTTAACAGTTCAATAGAAGAAATGGTCTTATCTTGGATTCCTGTAAAATCTTTTTGGTGTAATATGGAGTCTCATTCCTTTTGAATGATTTTTGTTTGCCAAAGTTTTGATGAATATACCAGC
>JAECUM010095906.1:0-55086 GCA_016617855.1 Megalonaias nervosa | reverse complement strand
AAACAGACCTGACCTTGTTTACGAATGTGATGGATAATTCCATTGCAAATGACCAAGGTCAAGTGCAGTTTGTTCTGTCATAAATCAGGCGATAGTCTGTATATAAGTTTGAAGTAAATAAGATTATTTCATTCCAACACTAAGTTCGGCTCTTAAAACATTGTTAGTTGCGTTTCGATATATTTTGAGAGGACTTATATACTTAAAAATTAATCATTGGAATTACAAAGTGCTCATTTACATTTTGCACTTAATCACTATTTTGGGATCATTGTGAATTCATTCGAGGACATTCTTGATTATATCGTTTTCACACATCAAGATTGTTAGCACATCAGCTTATTCGAAGCTACAGGCACATCAGCACATTCAATGCAGGAATTCATTCGGAACACTTTTGGACTTGTCATAGAACTTTTAGGATTATTTGGAATTTAATCCACAAGAATATAAGTTCCTTTTAAATTTTCACTCTGTGTTCTAGGTAAATAAAATATTTGTTGAATTTTTACTAAACTTGTTTGTTTCGCTTTTTCTGTTCCTGAGTTGAAGACCATAGAGTCGTAACACTCTACACCACAAAGATTTGACGAGAAAAACCCAGATAATTTGATTTTTAGGAACACGTTCTACATACTTCACCCACAATAGTTGTTTTTGTGGTTCTTGGAGAGACGACCTCTGAAAGGAGATGTAACTGTGTCTATCGACATATTGGTGACTTCTGCTTCTTTTTATATTTGATGATTGGTGAAGTGATAATCCAAGAATTAAAAATGGGTGGATAGTCTTTCAAACGAACATTCACTTCTTGGAGTCATCATTATTCAGAATGCTTCCGATATCGTCCACGTCATCAATTCTCTTGATGATTCGTTGCAATTCGGGCAAGTAAAAATATATTCTTGTAACATTTCTCCGTTCATATCATCCTAGACTTGTGGTTCACGTCCAGACACTTGACATTTGACATGAAACAAATCTGTCGCCCAGTTGGGTAAAAATTCTTTGTGAAATGTGTGTTTTGCTTATCCAGTGCAAACCTAATCTCCAGTTCTTAACACTTATTTCTAATTTTCTAGTCTCTGATGTTCCAAACATGTCTTCTGGACCACATCCAATACTACGATACTATCGTTGTTTACAAATTTTATTAAAATCATTTTGCACAGGGAGCAGCAGAGAGGGTGAACAGACCATCTTGCCTGAGACCTTATTTATGAAAAATAAAACCTCGTACGGTAATGAAATCTCAACGTCAACGACGTTAAACCAGCACCTCTAACTTTGCTTCGTAGGGACCCCAACAGGGTTAGCTTGGGTTGTTACTTCGATGATGATTTTTGTATTTCAATCGCTACGTGGCCGCGTTTACGTGTTGGTCACTTTTGTTGGTCGCACCCTCTCTGCTGCTGTAATTAAACCATTGCGTTATATCAATAATGATCGGTGAAGCTCACTCAGCAAGATTAGCTCGAGAGCGACAAGAAGCAATTAAGAAATATCTACCTGTCCATGATCGCGTTAAACAACAATTGCAGCAACGCCAACAGACCCAAGAAGAATTTACAACATCTGCAGAACAATTATTTAAACCCATCACTGAAACCACGAAGGGTATCGTTCCTGTGTTAACTGAGACGGCAAAACAAACTGAAAAACTAGCGTCGCGAACTAAAAAAACGAAAAGAATTCTACGAGAACTTCCCGCAGAGCTTTCAGCGTCCATAGCTGCGGCGAGCGCGACCGCGCCAGAGACAGATCAAGCGGATGACGACGCCGACGCAGTCACTGAACAAGAGCCAGAAGGAGCTTAAGCTAAAATTAAATTGTATATAAATTTAATGAGGTTTTCATTGACAGCATCGCAAAGTTTAACATAAATAAATTAGCTGAAACCGCTTTTTTATCTTATGATGAACGAAAAAAATTTCTAAAACCTGAGTACGCCGACGATAATATAAGTCGTGAGCAATGGTACAAATGGATTTTTCGTTTACGTTTTAATGTTGATCAAGCTCGAAGTAGCGACAAAAGATATGTTACTTACAATACAGCTATAGCGAATATGACATTGACTTTTCAGGAAATGCAACAACGTCAACCAGAACCAGAACGATTAGTATTTGATTATTTTAAATCTAAGAGTGTTGATGATATTCAATATCCAACTCGTACAATATCTATTGCAGCAAATTACAAAGATCGATATAAATATTTAAAACCTGAATATCTTGAAAAATTTGAATTTGATGATTGAGTTACTGCTGTATATCTCGTTTCTAGAAATACTGGAAAAATAGATGACTTTGGTGATTATGATGAGTTTAAAGAAGATGTAATGAAACGAATAAAATCTTCTAGGGAGAAAAAACCTAGCGAACCAACTTCATCTGGTGAACCAGCTCAACCTCAAGGTCTTTTTGGTAGTGTTGCATCTTATTTTAAAGGCAAAACTGGAAGTGGACTTACTCGAGGAAGTGGTCTTGTTACTTGTCCCGACAGTGTCATCGCTGACGTAGATAGATTAGAAACTCTCGTCGGTGGAAAACGAGCTGGTAATAATTCTCGCGAAATCATCAACGAAATCACATCTATTTGTCAACGATTATTTACCGGTGGCATCATGGACGCGCATGTGTATCGGTCTCTTATCGATGAAGTTACTGATGATTATCATAGCGACTGAATGTCTCCCCGATTAAACAGTTAGATATAATTATTATAATAGATGATCATACACACTAATCAACGTAGACCAATCATGGTCAGGGTGGTTAATAGTCGATTACCCGTCTATGAAGCATTTTACGGAGATGGACTCGGTGATGTTGTTAGGGGTTTATTTTCGAGAATCTCCCCAAAAGCAGCACCGATTGCAAAGCAATTAGGCATGAAAGCCATAGATGTTGTTCGTGAAAAAGGTATTAAAACCGTCGGTGATGTTGCCGGTAAAGTATTTTCTACGATCCAGGATAGACTATCTCGATTAGCGCAACGAGTGAAGGGTGCTCTAACACGAAAGCGAGCGCCACCAGTGCTACCGTCGACCGCATATATGCCTGCGCGTGTTACTAAAATAATAAATGATGCCGCAAACAAGAAACTAGTAGCAATGACGCTGTCATCGGCTTTACCGTCAACGACCGATGAGGAAAAAAATATAGCAGCAAGTTTGATAGCGGGGAGCGGGCTCCCCCGAAGTGGTCTTCGTATTAGACGATGATCAATAACATAACATGTTTAAACGCGAATCTGAACCCGCATTTGACATGGAGGCGCCAATTCTCAAGGATGAATCTAAGCGTGATTTTCAATTTTATTCTTACGATGCGCGAATGCCAGATCAGCGTGGACGAATTGAATTACAGGTTCAAGATACGAGTAAATATTTCTATCCCGCGGAGGCATTTATAGAAGTTGAAGGTAAAATCGTAAAAAGCGGATAATATCGACTATGACAACGATGTTGGTTTTTGGTTTTGTTAACAACGGTATCATGGCGTTGTTTGACAGTGCCACGTACGCCATCGACGGAAGAAACATTGAATCTATTCAGAAAGATGTCGACGTTGCCACGACAATACTTGGCCTTGCGCGATACAGCGATGATTATTCAAGATCAGCCGGCCCATCCATGATGTTTTTCAAGGTTACTTCTGATCATCCGAGTCACAAAAATGTAACCATCGGCAACGTAAGAAATGCCGCAGGAACCGCAGAAACTCCCGCAGTAATATCCATGAATGCCAATTTTAACCTCGGATTCGCATCGCGGAAAGCAATGCTCAAGGATAGGATGTTTTCTTGCGCGATTCCGTTGTCGCATATCTTTGGATTTTGTAGGGGCGTCAGAAAGGTCATTTTCGGAGCCAAACATACAGTTGTACTTGTACGAAAAGCAACCGACGATGAGACATTATGGCACGTTGAAGGAGCTGACGCAGGTGCCACTGCGGCACTTCATGGTAAAGTAATATTAACAAAACTTTCATTGTGGATGCCAGTAATGACTCCCGCGATGACCGTCGAAGATCGGATACTCACTTTTATGAGCGGCGGCGGTAAATCAATGTTGTCATGGTTGAAGACGACCACGGATGTCATCCAAAGTGCCGTCAATGGTTTATTTACGTGGCAAATAGCATCACAACAGGGCGTCTTTGCACCGCGACATATATTCGTTGCTTTCCAAAGTACTGCACGATTAAACTCACAAATACGTTCCGCGATGATATTTGACAAACTCGGCGTCAGTGAGGTGTCGCTGCGAATAAATGGAAATCAAGAACCATCTGAGGATATTTTGTTGAATTTTGAGTTAAATCATGTCGCACGCGCGTATCATCGATTGATGTCGTTTATGGGGCGTGATCAAAATGTTGATACTGGTTTACAAATATCACAGCTAGATTTTATAACGTTATATCCGATTTATTATTTTTCACTGGAGCATTTGGATTTGTTTAGACAGTCCGTCGTTGACATACATTTTCGAGCTCGTATTAACAGAAATATCGTAGATATTCCCACGTACAGAGCAATCGCCGTTATATTATCCGATAAAGCAATGTTACTCAAAGGTGCTGGTGATCGCATGAGGGTCGTTGATGCTCCCGTAGAGAATATGCAAGCGCTGATTTAAATCAGTATTTAGAAATCAAATATATATCATAAATGTCATATCATCATGTTAGTGTCAGTCTGACCCCGGGTCAGATTAAACGATTACAATCACCGTTAGCATTACGATGCGGAACAAAAATAACATTAAAACACGATCAAATGTCTGGTGCAAATAAATTATCGTTGACCGAGCGTCAGTTTAAGAAATTTAACAAAGCTAGACACGCCAGTAAAGGAATACGATTAAGTCTTTCCGTGGGTGCCATCAAGGATTCTATTAAAACCGGTGGAATATTTCCGCTTCTCGCAGCGTTGCCCGCGTTAATAGCGGGGGCGGCACCCGCTCTCGCAAAAGCGGTTGCGTTAGGTACTGTTGGAGCTGCTGCCGGAAGAGTATTTAATAAAGTGACAGGTGGATCTGTGCGTGGATTAAAGAAAAGACGACGACGACCCCAAATGGGATTCGGACGCGGATTAAGACTTCCAGGATCTCGACCTCACGTTGGTCGCGGACTAAGAATTCCAGGGACTCAACGATAGTTTCACTATCAATAGTTCCACTATCAAATTTTGATTTACTTGATGGTGCTGCGCGGTTGCGTATAACGGATCCACCAATATGTGGCCGTGAAGCACTAGCAGTACTTGATGCTGTATCAAGATCAACGAAACCACCTCATAAAACTGTACACGAATATACATTAAATAATCGCTAATCATATAATGGTAGATATTTACGGAAGATCAGCTAAAACCAAAACTCAACAAGCATCAGGTGAAGAATTACTCAAGCGAGTAACACGGCAGATCAATGATGAATTATCTGACATGCTCAATCTTGCCAATGTTGATCTAAACGAACTTGTTGTATTTCAAAATCGTGAAGGAAAATTAAAGACGAGTAATATTTCAATCAACGATATTATTATTCGTAATCGATTATCGCGAGAAGGTCTCACTGCTGTATATGACAAAGAGGGTAAACTTGTTCCTAGTGTTGTTACTCCATCATCGATCCGAGGTAGTATAAGTGAACGAGTGTTAAAAGCCGGTGATATCATCGTTGGCGTCATCAACATGAGCAACAACAAAATTATTGATGTAGGAGAACAGATCGATAATCTCGACGCTGCAACAAAAAAATATGTAGACGATAACAATATTCCGATGACAACTTCGTTGTCGACGATCAATGATGGAATGACCACATTTAGAACTGAAGTTTTTAATCATGTAAACCTGTTTATGAATTTTCGCAGAAACGTGAACAGAACTACTAATGATTTTTTGGGGAAGTCCACCAACCGTTGATATTAAACTCACCGACATTAATACAAAACTCAATGATATTCTCAGTGGAATTCCTAATATCGTTCAAAAAACTAATCTGATTAAAATTCCTCACGGACGAGCTAATAATATCGTGTACACGGTATCATCAGGATCATCAACGTGGACACCGCAAAATAACACTATCAAACATACCGCAGAGGTCACTGGCGTGTACAGGTTGTCCGTGTTCAGTTCTGCCAAATTTATAATATTTACTACATTTTCATGGCTTTATTCAACCGATAGCTTTTCTGGGACTGTATCAGTAGTGTCAAATAAAGATACCGAATAAACGTTTATGCTGGTATCAGATGATACAAAATTAACCACGGTGTCTTACTGGTGGTGTCTGGAATTCGTAGCTGAAACACCACCCATTGTCTAAAGGACAACGTCTTAGAGAACAACTTAATACAGTATAATGATAGACGTCGGCGCTAATAACGCTCAAAGATACGGGTACGATCAAGTAATGACATGGCAGAATAAATTAAAAACCACCATCGACAATTATACAGCAAAAATAAAGAAATATCGTAGACGTGCAACCGTCGTTGATATTATGGTTTATTCGGTTTCTACGCTAGTTGCTGGAACTGGCGTAGTATTAGCATCGCTAGCGACGATGACAGCGCCGATCGTTGTAACAATCATTGTTTCATCGTCAACGTCGATCGCTGGAATATTTAATATTATCGCGAAAAAGATAAATACATGCACGAATGAAAAATTGAACGAGTATACGATGAAATTACATACTGCAACATACTGCAACGACCGCATATTCTAAATTGTCATCGTTGATTTCTTCGTCGCTCAATGATGGAATAATCACCGACGAAGAATTCAGTATCGCAATAAAAATATACAATGAAGTATTCAACGATGTCGTCGTCAACGAATCAATGATAACGTCGTTAATGAAAAAAATTCTGAACAGGATTTAAAACAATAATAGTATAATAATGTCAACGTTCGATAAGCGATCACAGGAATTATTACAACAGATCGTCACTAATACTGTTCCGGTAAGAACCACAATGATATCGGCGAGTTCAACTTCGCCTGAATTCAGTATTAATTTTCCAACTGCAATACCAGCATCCGAGATAGATCTAGCGCAATTACGGGTTTATTATAGTTGGCCCAACATTAGGTCAACGTCGTTTGGTGGACTACAACCGAATAATTCAT
This sequence comes from Megalonaias nervosa, assembly GCA_016617855.1. Lineage (NCBI taxonomy): Eukaryota > Metazoa > Mollusca > Bivalvia > Unionida > Unionidae > Megalonaias > Megalonaias nervosa. The sequence continues at coordinate 47,934 of JAECUM010095906.1, read as the reverse complement.
TAGTATTTGCAAATAAAAACAAACCCCCGGGCGATCCCGCCGCGGGATTTCCTGATTGGCAAGTAGTTAGTATTCGAACGGGTAGTTATCAAATACAGCAGATCAACGAAGAATTCCAACGCAGAATTAAATCTATCACAGGAAAAGAATCAAAGATATTGCCATTACCGTCCACGAGCCAACGTTGTCTTCGGCGATCGAAATATTGTCGCCGGACTACGCCGTGGACATATAACAAAGTTCGATCAGGTCAGTGTTAGGTTGGCCAGATATTCCACCTCGTTATCAAGGTCCACCACAACCACGTCAAGAAGAATTCTCGACGAAGGAGCAAAAATTTACAAAGACACCCGAATACAGAAATAAATACCCGTGGAACGTTGATAATTTTATCAACGACAAAAAATTTCTATTACCAAAAATTTACCGATTAATACCTCGAATCGAACAAACACAGATGAGTGCAGAAATGATCGATGATGATACTGCACAATACTTTGATCCAATCCTTGATGAATTTAATAGAATCCACGAATACACAAAAATCTCATCGCAGATTTAACAATAAATTACAGCGATGATGTAAAAAAAATATCGTTGATACGATCAAACATCTGAACGCGGTGATATCCGACTACAATCGCATGGTTGAAGTGGTTAGTATAAATGCTAATATTATTGACGCTGAATTTAGTGGACGATTTAATCTTAATGAATTAAAAAAATATACAACTAAAAATAATGTAGTAAAGTTTTATTTAATGCTATATATATCAAACTTGACATCGTAGATGTATTTCCTAAAATCCTAGAATCATGGAGAAAAGTAGCCCCACCAGCAAGTATTCTCCGATACAACAAAAATCCATACAACGAAGGCCGTCATGTCTCACCGGGCATCGTCAATATCACTTCGACGATCGCTGTCAATCTAGTATGTGACGTCGTCGACGGCAGTTATCAAGTGGACACTGATAAATCCAATCAGGCCCAACACGGATATATTCTCTACTCGTTTACCCCTCAAGTTCCTCCAGGTTATTTGATTGTATCAGAACCAATCAATGTTGTTTATCTAAAATGTCACAGTCGTCTCTTATCACAGATACATTTCAAACTTACTGACCAATCTGGCCACTTGCTCGATCTTAGGTCGGAGTCGCTGAATATAAACCTGTATGTGAGATCGTAATGACTTCGTCATCAGCGTCATCGTAGAAAATACCAAGCAAAAAAATATCAAATAATTAATTTTTTTTTTTACCCGTGATTTTATCCTTGACGTTGTCGGTGACTGTGTCACCGGGTCAGAAATGAATTATTCTGATACAACACTATTAGTTTCATTGTCACTGGTGACTTCGTCATTGCTGATTTCGTCACTATGGTCAGAGTCACACTCGTCTTTATCTTTAGCCAGTAATTCTTCCACGACTTTGTCCATCAACTCCGTCATCACCATGATATCTTTCAGTTGTTTTATGCGAGCGTGTACGAGTCTTTTCGTTTCGTATTCGTGAGATGTTTCTGACCTAACTCGCTCGATGGCCCGTGATAACGGCACAAATAATTTCACCTGCGTATCCGTGATTGCTGCCAGCGATCGTAACATTGCCTGTTGGATCAACTTTATGAATCGATAATCAGAGGGCAAGGTATATCTATTTTCTGACCTCCGAAATTGCAATGATTCAAAATCACTCATTATTTTTTCAGGATCAAGCTGGTCAGATATTTTTACGCCGTTGTTTTGTAATTTCTTAATAGCAGTAATAATATCATTAATGTTTTCGTGATTCATTATTTTATATATTATAAACTATTTGTTTAAATAAAAATATATTTCTGAATAAATATTTCTGCATAAAAATAAAATATTTTAGAAAATCTGACCAAAGTCACAATTTTGATGGGCATATTACCCGTCAAATTCAGAAAAACTGACCAAGGTCACAATTTTGATGGGTATAATACCCATCAAATTCAGAAAATCTGACCAAAGTCACAATTTTGATGGGTATAATACCCGTCAAATTCAGAAAATCTGACTAAATTTCATAAAAAATAAAATTTTATTATAATAAAAATATATTCTGAATCAGATAAAATATTTCTGAATTAATATTTATAAATATATTTTTGAATAAAAAAGCAAAAGGGAGTACCTTGCCGAGCAGGTTGATGACGTCGGATATGTAATTGTTGTTTTTGCGGGGTAATAAAAGCACCCCCCAAGTGAACCCCGGCGCTTTGAGGTTCAGGGGTGCCAGGCGAGTTACACCTGGAATTTAGTTTTTATTTTTACAATCTTATATCTCGTCATTCAACTGCCCGCAGGCGTCCCCCAATTATAAATAGCATCTGTCGCCGAATGCAAGATAATATATCTTTAGCATTTTTGAAGACTCGAACACGCAGAGAGTCTACACTAGTGGATCTGCACGCAAACGCCTTAACCCCACGGCTATCGAATCTCTTACGAATATACAGTTAAATTTAAGTATATAAATGCTCGCACTGTCTCACCAGTGATAACTCTAGACTCGTATTTACTAGTATCCGTGATAATGTCACGGACACCGAAAGAATATTCTGATTCTGAATAAATTCTGCAATTTTATATATTTCTGCAGTTTCTGTTTTGTTAAAACAACCGTATTTTCAACTGTAATACTGTTACGGGCCAGAACTCTGTGTTAGTTATACACTGGATCGATATTCCGCTCGCTGCAGAACTCCGGTGGATTCATTTAGTATAGTGTCGTCTGCTGCGATTTATATGTGTACAATATAATATCACTGCTGAGAGTTTTATGTTCTGTTTGAGAATATATTTTCTGCAATTGATACTTCCACAACGTTGAACTATCTGGACTGGAGAGATATTTAAACATTACAATTAGACTGTAGTACCACAATAACTCTATCAACGATGACGGATTCGTGTCACTGAATATGTATAAGCAATAACAAAAAAGGCGAGACAACTACTTGATTGCTCTATCGGCGATGACGGATTTATCTCGCTTTATTATACATACCGGAACGTGATTCTTTGATCGTATTTAACTGAATATGCTGATCTGGCAATATTATTTGCGACAAGATATATTGAAGCAAGGCAAATACCGAAATATTTGGCAGCCGCATACATGGATGGGAAATTTCTGTCTTCACCTGTCACTGTATTTGTGGATATAACCGACCTAGGAGTCTTATCATTATAACCAGCTCTTCCGAATTTTAAATTCTGACTTTGTGTAACAACACGTAAATTTTCTAAAGAATTATCTTTTGGGTCTGAATTTATGTGATCAATTACAAATCCGTCTTTGATGACCCCATGAAAACACTCGAACACGAATCTATGTGAGTGATAATTTTTATTTCCAGCAGTAAACATGATATACCCAGTATTAGTAACATAACCGACTGGTTTTTTTTCGTTTACAGTGTCTAATGACACCATCACGAGATGCTTCATAATTTTTAATGATGGGATGTTTCACAAATTCCTTTTGCTCCATTTATATATATAATACTATTTGTCTAAATGATAATTTTGAAATCTGGCCAGATAGTCTTAAGCGGTTTTTAACGGAGATTCACCTGACAACTTCTTATCATAATATCGTTTCAGCTCTCTGTATCTTTTACCACCACACGCTACACATAACTGGGTTTCTCCTCTGACTCCAACACCGCATCGTAAACATGGTTTCGGTCCTAGACTACCTCTTCGGAAACTTTGCATATGTTGGCCATAAAATTCATTCACGCATGATTTATTACAAGGAGTTGAAAATCCAATCATAAGCCATCGGCATCGGTTGTTTGTCTGAATCATTATATATATAATTAAAGTTTAATTAAACATATATTTGTCTTAAATATAGTATGGAGAAATTTGAGAGATTATCCACAATTGAACTTTCCACCGCAAGATTTGATCTTGACAAATTACCAAAATCTAAATTTAATTTTTCGATGCAAGATCTGGCTTTGATAAATAGTGATATAACCGATCGTATCCGTGAAGGTAAAAAAGAATTTCGCAATGATGGCGCGGCTCATACTTGGTCGACATTCAGGATTATGAACGACAAAGACCTTGTCGATGCTAGAATGAGTGACGAACGAGGTAAAAATATTATCAACTACCTTGATAATCAGGGATATATTATTCTAGTAAAATTTATTGTGCAGACAGATGATAATACTTGGATTATTTCTCAGAAAAATGTTGGGTTCCAACGGTGTTATTACGATACATGCTTGATGCTGGGATGCTAACGTCGTTGATGGTCATTGAAGCTTTTATATCATATCATTTGCAGAAACAAGTTTGGTTACCACAACAAAAGAAACATTCATCGACAGAGTCAGACACCAAGTTTATATTATTTGCCTTTGCTTTTTCTAAGTGAGATAAGGTACAGGAAACTTTCGTTATCTCTCAGACTGCTGTCATTATGTGAATTTATTTATCTCTGTATATCTTTCTATCGATGTATTTTTGTCGTTTATTTCCGGTTACTGATTTGCCTCTCACTATCGCCATGCCTTCATCTTTTGGTCTAAGTCTTTACCATAGGTATGTAAGTAGGTGGATGCTAGATAAATTGGCCGATCGTTAATTGGATGCGAAACTATATACTGTTTAATCATCGGTGTTCATAGAGGAAATGGAGACGAGAATGTTTTGAAATAACCTTCTCTTGTGTTTTTCATGGAACATCATTGAGGATTAATCTCCTAGAAAGCTTTATAAGAGAGAGAGAGAGAGAGAGAGAGAGAGAGAGAGAGAGAGAGAGAGAGAGAGAGAGAGAGAGAGAGAGAGAGATGAACTGACAGGACAATCACTAAGATAGGTATAAATACAGGCAAGCAGGAAGATAGACAGACAGACAGACAGACAGATAGATAGATAGATAGATAGATAGATAGATAGATAGATAGATAGATGGATGGATGGATGGATGGATGATGGACGGAGAGACATGCCTGAATTCGAGTCCTGAAAATACTTGTAAGCATCGGATCTAGTAGGTGTTCAGGTCTTACTTGGCGGGTTCATTTTCTCTGATACATGGGCGCCCGTACATAGTGGCAAGGGTAGGTGGTGTAGCATAGATTTTATCTCTAAACATTCTTTAGATGACATCTGTAGGTGAAGATTGGGATAAAATTGATTATGAAAATAAAGTTGCAAAAGATCTTGGTAGGAAAATAATCGGTAAGTTTACTCAAGGTGGTTCGTATGATCATAAACGACATTGTACAAGATTATTTATGGACGATGCTGAGTTGGATTTTATAATCGCTGATATAACGAGCAAAGGAACATTTATAAGCAGAAGTAATGCTTATTCGTCAGACGGAACCAAACTAGGTACAATCGTGAGTTATATCGATGGTGAGTCACCACAATTTACTCATTTAAGATCATCTATGCTCGCTTACGTTTCTATAAATTTATTATCGATGATAAATAGATTTCCTTGTTACGCTGTCAGAGTTGCTACGGATTCATTTTATATAAACGACGATTACGTGGATTTGGTAAAACCGTTACTCGGTAGCGGCGAATGGGGATCATGGCGAATAAAACAAGAAAATATACTCTACTATTCTGAATCAGCCGACGTTAATATCAAAGAAATATACTACGGTAATGACAATCCAATACCAGTATCAACGTCGCCGTGTGTATTTGATCCCGTGGCTAGACATTAAACCATTTATCTCAATGGACCTGGAGGATCTGGTAAAACAACACGTGCGATTGAATTATTTCGGCAGAGTTCAGATATGATTGTGTTGACACCTACACACAGACTAGCAAGAGAAATAAAACAACGAGGAGTAAAATCTCAAACTTATCATAGTTTCTTCAAATGGTGTGGAGATACGTGGACACCTGAACGAATGGGTGAAAAATATATTCCAAAAATCATCATCTGGGATGAGATTTGTACGGTCTCGTTAGAAACATTAAAAATATTTCTTGGTTGGTTACTGACAAAAAATACTGCGGTAATTATGTGCGGCGATCATGGTCAACCACCGCCTTTCGTTGGGCAGTCTCCGCAGGAGTGGCTAAAATCATTTGTGGATTATTATGAAGAAATAAATGATGATCATAGAGCTATTGATGAACCTCTGAAAGAATTTAAAAGATTAATCAGACTACAGCCAGATAAAATACAATGTGAGATAATGCGTGAAATAATTCCGGAAACCCCTGTGAACGATTTTTGGAATTTATGGACACCAAATGATTTGATAGTTGCGAGTAGAAAAATAGTTCGTGATGAATTGCAAGAGAAATTATTTCTGTTACATAAGGAAAGATTTTCAACGTTATCTGTACCATTATGTTATCGCCCAGCGGATACTCGACGACAGAATATTGAAGTTGATATTCCAGGACGAGACACCGAAAGTGTCCAGAAACAAAATCTTGTATTGAATGATGTTGTTTTGGTTGATGTTAATGTTGTTGAGAGCGCGTTGAGTATGAATAACTCACCGTGGAAATTGGGATACGCCATAACGATTCATTCGTCACAAGGACTAACTATTACTGATACAAATATCTGGATTGTCGATGACAGAATCGAGTGGTCAAATTTAGTCTATCTAGCAGTATCTCGAGTCAGAAGAATATCTCAACTACACAGAGTTATTGTAAATAATAATCAAACTGTTAGTGACACTGAAGTTATTAGCGTAATAACAAAAAAACTATTTGGTTATAAGCAATGTGACAAAAAAAATAATCGTGATTTTGATATTGATGTTGAATTTATTATAACACTTAAACAACAACAGAATAATCATTGTGCAAGCTGTAACTCTAATATTCTATGGAAATATTCGAGTAATAATCCTAAACAATTTACCGTGGATAGAATTAATAGTGATCTTGGTCATACACGTGATAATGTGATGCTGACCTGTCTTGAATGCAATCGATGCAGGGGTTCCAATTTACAAAAGTGAACGCGGTGGTAATTGTGTGTCCTCAGGAATTACTTGTAATTGTTCACGTACAAATCCACGTTGAGGAGCAGTTGAATCCAGTCTGTATATTGCAGGTCTACCAGTGGATCTTACCACGCTAGAAATTTTATGTGTAGTCACACTCCAGATAGGATCAGTTGCTCTTTTTTTACCGCCTTCAAGTTCACCAGGTTCATATAAATATCTTACGGTAACATTACCTAATATTGGTTGAGAGGAAGATTCACGTCGGCGTATTGGTTTATATTTTTTTTGTGATCGCATTAAAAGGTTTCATAGAAGTTGCACGAGTAATTTCATTATTTAATGCAGCTATCACACTTGGTAATCTTTCAACCCATTCGCGAGATCCTGTATCAGTATAAATTATTTCCTTCGCATACTGGTATCCAAATAACCGCTCAGCGAGTGTTCGATTAAATCTTTCAACGATTGCCTGATCACGATGAATTTCGGTGTGTCCTCGTCTGATTTTCACGTTATGTTTTTTCATCAGCGATGATACTGCACCAAGAAATTCTTTACCAGGATCAACCTGTAGCAACCGTGGCCATCGCAGACCACCACGTTGAATATTCGTTCAAACGCAGATGCAACTTCAGTTGCTGTCTTTGTTGACAGTGGTTCTGCTTCTTTATATCTACTTGTAACGTCAACGACAGTTAGCGTGTATTTGTATGTGCGCAATCCGCTAGCGGATCGATTACGTCCACGTGTTTTAATGGTATCATGTGGTAAAAACAAAATATCTGCTTGATGAACTTCATTGGGAACGCTGACATCAAAATGTGCATACTGAATTTTTTTAGGTGGTGGTAGATAAATTTGCCATATTGCCTGTCGTGCTAACCACGCTGCAGCAACAGCACGTGAAACCCTTGCAGCTTCAGCGAGTTACTAAGAGCTGCTCTGCCCTTCCAATATCCTCTCGGGGAATAATAAATGGACTCCATTATAATAGCTATATAATTAATTACCCAGCCCCTAGCATTATTTTACCTTTCATGCCAGACTTTACAAGAAACGCAGCTAATTTTTCTCGAAGTGATTTATTCGGTATTTTATTTATGGAATGAATTAATTTTATATCAGCGAGATGTCGTTGTTGTAAATCTTTATTTCGATAAGCGATATCATGAACGTAACATGCTTGATCGATTCCATTTATGGGATGTTCACCAGGCCGAGGTTGATCTTGGTTGTCAAGACGAATATCTAAACGGGTTCCTGGTCCACAATAATTATAACCAGGTAAGTGTTTTTCCCCCGGATATTTCGCCCACGGTAATCCTGGTAATTTTCCCAGCGCCGTAGCAGCATCACCGCCGACTTTGTATTTGTTAGAAATAAATTTATATTTTTTTGTGCCACACTTTTCACATTTACCTGTCAGTGCACGCTTTTTATTTTTTGTTATTATTGTTGTTAATCCAGTGGTGGACGTGGCTGCCCTGCATCGAACACAATATAAATTCATATTATTTATTATTATGAATATAATTGACTTTTCTGCGACACGAAAACAAGAGCCAGTTAAGCATCACCCAGCGCTACCGAATTCTATCAGAATGATAATAATAGGTCCATCTGGATCAGGTAAGACGCAATTATTACTTAATCTGATAATGAGATGGCTGAAGTGGGATAAATTATATTTAGTAGCACCATCTGTAGATGATCAGCGATGCTATGAAGTACTTAAAGATTTTAATGAAAATGCAAAATCGTTAAATGAAAACAGTGACGTTATTGACTTTATAACTGATATTGATGAAGCGCCATCTGTAGATGATCTGGATGGAAATATTAATAATTTAGTAGTGTACGATGATGTCATGCTGGACAAACAATCGAACCCAGCTAGGATATTTTCTCTAGGTAGACATAAAAATACAGACGTGATTTACGTTACACAGCGTTATACGCAAATTCCAAAAGTGATCAGAGATAACTGTAATATTTTAGTTGTGTTTAACGGAGTTGATAATCATACGCTGCAAAATATTTATTATACTTGGTGTTCAGGGGATATGGATATGATTAAGTTTAAACACTTTTTTTCAAAAGCACAAGCTATCCCGAATGGTTTTATAACAATAAATTTACATGATCCGAGGTCAAGATATCGTAACGGACTCGATAGAATATTTGGATAAAAACCACAGCAGCAGGGAGGGTGGACTGACAAAAATGACGCGCACAATTACATAAACGATCACTCACAAAATTTTATAAACACGGATGTCAATGGCGAAGTAACAGCGCGAACTAACCCGCAGTGATACTGCGAAGAGAATCTCGATAAGTTAGAGGTTTCAGTTTAGCGTTATTGACCTTCTTTTTTAATTTTTTTAGTGTGAATCTTTATTTTTAGACAAACTTGCTCGAAACCCAATTTGTAGGGTTCACCCTCCCTTCTGCTGTGTTATTTGCCAACCATTATAATGAGCACACCGTGACAATACCGTTTTGCAGTGACATACATCTAAACCATTATCCCACCCCCGATTTCATACGTTGTGTGTGTGATTTGTATTTCTAACGTAGCTTTCACAATGTTGCAGTCATATCACTAGGATGTTTGCAATGTGACAGTTTACAGTGATGTCTAGCACTGGGGCAACATGCCACAGACATGTAGCATCATGTCCCACCCAGTCACATTATCCTGACACCAGGCCAACCAGTACTAACACTAACCTCTTAATGCTGAGCGCTGAGCGCCTAGCGAGGCAGATGTTAGTACCATTTTTATAAGTCTTTGGTATGACTTTGGTATGACTCGGCTTGGGGTTCGAACACACGACCTCCCGCGTCCGAGGCTGACGCTCTAACCAGTAGGCCACCGGAGCAGTCATTTCAGACGTTGTGTTGAATCCATATGATATTAGAAATCTATGACATTAATGGAGTCCATAGAATGTGAGTTATCATGTAAATTTCTTGTAACATATTACATAGAAGAAGTATATTTTAAGTCCACTTGAAAAAACAAACAACACAATAACAACATAAATCTCGTGGCAAATGTAGCAAAAGGTGGTTCTTATGGTCTGCATTAAAAACAAAATCAGAGGATTTTTGGCAATTTCTGTCTGTCTAGTTTTAGACTTATTGACTTTGAGAGAATTATTGACTTTTTAGACTTTTTGACTTACCTCACAGTAGGTTGTTCACTGGCAATATATGTAGCACGATTCATTGTGTCGTAAGGTACCACCTCAGGCGAATTCGCATACTGTTATAAGAAGTGAGTTTTAATGAGATATGTTTAGTCATATTTAAACGTAAGTCCAGAACCCAAAATCCAGATTGGGAGAAACTTTAGGAGGCTTAAGTTGGACCAAACATAGGTTTTAATTTTATACTTCAAGAAAATACATTTTGGTTGGAACCGATTCTTCTAACATAGTTTTGACAAACGTTTTATTTTATTTCTTGAGACAGATGAACTCAGTGATGCAAAACTAAAATGGACATATTCAGATTTTAAGAAAACCTTTTTTGGCTTAACGGTTCCAGCCTCGCTCCCTCGCTCCAGTGCTTGATAAGCTGTGACTTTGCCAATAAATCCGATAAATGAAGAAAAGCTGAATTCTGAATGTGTGTATATTTTTAAACACCATTTTGTGTGTTTAAATAAATTTATGTGCGTGTATGTGTGTGTGTGTGTTTAAACACCATTTTATGCGTGTGTTTAAACACTTTTATCTTCGTTTCTATTCTTAGTCCTTGAACAATTAATGTAAAGAGGTAAAAGAATGAATAAACTTTCGTCGTCTTTATACATGAAAGAGTAGATGACTAAATACGCTCATGTTCATGAGGACAAAAAGTCGGATAAAAGAATTAGCAATGTTATCACTTGTGAGATTTTTATCGCAAATCTCTGAAAGTTATTACTATACTAATTAGGTGTTTTCAAAAGTTTTTCCTTTGAGTTTGATTTTTGATGAAATCTGGTTCAGTAGTTATGAATTCAAATACACCAATATTATCTTCCTCTTGACATCACTTGTTTATAATCATTCTCTGACCTATCAGCAACTTATTGATACCATAAAATTCGCCAACAATACTTTCATTTCTTGCTTTACAATTTTCAGTCTGTTTATTATCCTATTCATATTTATTTGCAAAGATTTGAATATGTCGATCTAATTTGCGACGTCAGCGGAGAATGGGTTGGGTGTATTTATGTAGTAGTGCAGTATATAAACATATCCCTTTGATTTTTGCTTGCCCCTCACCATACGATGGCTTGTCCCTCACCATACGATGGCTTGCCCCCACCAGACAAAAATCCCTGCTGACGCCCATACAGTAAAAGGGATGGAATTGCATTGTCGATGTTGATAATGCCCCAGCTAATATTCTCTCTCTCTCTCTCTCTCTCTCTCTCTCTCTCTCTCTCTCTCTCTCTATATATATAGATATATATATATATATATATATATATATATATATATATATATATATATATATATATATATATATATATACCAAATCTTTAGGCACCCCTCCCCTCCTGCATATTTTAGTTGGTTTATTAATATTCATAAAGTTACATTGTATGTCAGTAAAGTAAATCAACAGAGTGGGCGTGTCCACACGCGGGTCCATATTGTCTGGTAGAAAGAGGAAGATCACTGTGTAGTGCTTTCTTGAGGCAGGCAGTCAGTTTATTGTTTACTTTTTACTTCTTCATACATTTTGTTCCTCATCTCTTCTTTATTACACGCTAGTTGACATACTCTTGCTTTAAAAACTTGAAATTCCTAGTACTTGCATCAAACCACAAAAAAAAAAATTAAATCCAGCTGATAAAAGCTAGCATGAGGAATTAACTTCATAAAATCCAACTTGCTTGTGCCACTAGCTCGAGTTTGTGACCTCAGTGATGGAATCAAGAGTATAATATGTAGTTATCAGAATCTGATAACCTTCAGGCTCTGTGCATTATTTTTATTTTTCATTCGATTTTAAATGGTTTCTCTCAGACTATGCTTATAACGCTCAATAACAATAGTACACAATTGTCTCTAGTACATGAGACGTACATCACATACGAGACAAAGCAATACCACCCGTTAACATTCATTACTGGTGATTGTGAAATTCGTCAATTTTAAACCAATTTAACTAACTTTGTTTTCAAAGCAATTCAAAATTAATTAAAAGTACTCATCTTTACCTCTTCTTGCTATGCACTCATAATTATCTATTAAAACAAAATCATTCATTGTTCGTAGTGAATCAACTAATGATACAAAATTGAACTCTTTCATAATGCTTAAACGTCGTAATTGTTAAGATGCATCATAAATCTTATGTTGTGGCAATAATTTTGGCAGTTTTGCCTTTATTCTATGTCTGACCATCTCAGATTGTTCTCAGACTGTTCTCAGATTGTTCTCAGGCTGTTCTCAGATTGTTCTCAGACTGTTCGAGTTATGTTGTTTGGTCGTTATTATTGTTACTATTCCGGTTTTTGTTGTTGTTATTTTCAATTGCAATTGTATATTTTTGGAACAGTTCCTTGTGTCTTTCTGAAATGGCTGGATGGGTGGGGGTGAGGTACTTAAATTCTACTGTGTATACAAGGTCATTGACTTGAAAGAGTCGCTCTCGTTTATTGGTTAGCCTGCTGGACACGTGACCGGAAGGGTGAAGTTACGAAACCTATCTTCGGATTAGTCCGTATCGGCGAACGTGGTGTGTCCTTGGCCAGGGCATTTCACTTAGTTTGCCTCGGCCTTAAGTAACTTGATATTGCTGCGACAAACCAAACGAAACCAATCAATGACCTGATTAGGATTAGTAGGGTAATTGAAATTTCTGACCAATATATTATAATCTTTGGATAGAATTCAGTATGCATGGTCAGTTTAACAGTTAATGGTGACATTAGTCATTCCCATTTTCTCTTTACAACACTTTAATAGCAGAATCCATTTAGCCCTTCATTTAAGATAAACAGGTTCTCTGTCATAAATCAATACTTGAAAACGAGCAGGTCTTTCTATCAATCTGCAACAAATTCCTTTCATTTTCCTACATGCTGGTCTCCTCGGGGTAAATTACGTCAAAGTGAATCAACACACGTATTTAAATCACTTGTCTATCTTTATAAATGCACAAAATTTAATGAATTTTCTTGCAAGTTTATGTAATACAAGATACACGTATCATTACTACATTAAGTGTGATTCTGTCCATTAAGGAAAAATATAAAATTTTTGCTTCTGGTTATTCAAATTATATTAAGAAGAAAACTATTTAAAGGACATTTATTAAGGAACATTCTTTGAGCGTTCCAGAAAGGGTGGGTTATGAATATCTGCGCTCTATACTGAGGTGTCCGTTAAGGCCAGTTACTTTGTAAGTACTCTCAGTCATAAATAGGTACTTGGGTGTCTTAAGCGATGGCCCACATTGGTCAGGAACAAATTCCTGCAGTAATTCCACTTCATTCTTCACATGTCTGTAATTTTTATCGTTTATATTGTTTATCGTTTATATTTCCCCCACCTATACCTGAAGGAGTTAGCAGTTCGAAAATATTATTGACATCAATTATAGACAGAAATTCTCTTTAATAAATGCACATTATTGATGAAATAATAATTAATTATTCAATATATTGCAAACGTTTTGTATTTTGTTCTATCTTATATATGTTTACATCGAATGTGGAACGTGACTACTTGGAAAACACGTTTATAATGGAATACATTTAGTTTATCGATACCATAATGCGGCTTTCTATTGTGAATTCAGTTTACGTCTAAAGCCTTATTCCGTTCAACAATTGTCTGGTTTTCTGTTTGTTTTTCAGACACATTCAGCTCGTTTTATTGATATAATCACGTCCTCAGTACAAGTGATAAAAGAAAGCAAACTTCTACGATAGGTACGGATCGTATAGATCAACTAGATATGTGCTCATAGGACACGAATGTAACTCCCATCATTGCAATCCATGGGCGAAAATACGCTATACTCCGTTATCACCCGTAGCAAGCAGCTTTTTGAGGTTTCCTTCTCTATGATCAATATACATAAACCCACTTAACCAATCGCGACACGCGCGAGAATGATTTTCTCGCCATTTTGACACAACATGACCTTTAACGATGTTTGAATGAGCCAATCAAAGTTTCTTTTTCAAACACACGTAAATATCTGTGATAAAAGACTACCTTCAGTGAGTGCAGAGTTTATAGATTGTGTTGTTGACGACGTATTTTTGTAAAATGTGTACTAGTGATAAACGATGAAATCTCAGGACAGGCAGCTACGGTCGATAAAGGAACGTACATTGTCGCCCATGGCTTGCGACGATGTGCCACTCCACGTACAGTCAATATTATTATTTTTTTTTAAAAAAAAAAAAGAGAAATACAGTACTTGATCAGTTACGTTTATCAGAATAAAGATTGCATTATCGTTGCGTTATATTAAGCTGAGTTACCGTTACAGGTTCCTGAAGATGACTGCAACAGTGCGACCCACTAAGAACGCCCTCATCCTCTTTGTGTCACATGCTTTGAAACAAAACAAGCAAATAATAAAGATCTTGATTTAACCTCATTACCATTGTTGCTATTGACGCTCCTCAGAGCTCATACTCTTTCAGAATATATTGCTGTCGTAATGCTGTTTGGCTTCAAGATCATTAAAACCGTAATAAATCGTGTCCACTCATTGTCATACAAGCACGTTGAATGATCCCATCGTGTCCATGCATTGTCATACAAGCACGTTGAATGATCCCATCGTGTCCACGCATTGTCATACAAGCACGTTGGATGGATCCTCCTTCCGTCTCTTATCAAAGATTGAAATCTATCATAAATATTTATCTTCTCACAGCTCATACTCTTTCAGAATGTATCGCTGCCTGAAGTCTGTTTTGACTCCTGGTTCATCACAACCTAAGTATGTAGACTTTGCGCATCTTGCTGGTTGCCCGTTATCACAGACTGATATACAATCGAAAACGAGGAATAAACAACCTGCCTATGTAGAACGGTTAAAATACTTTTTATTGAGATGTTACTGTTATATTGTCACGTTCGTGGCGTGTTACGTTGTAACATCTTCATCCCTGTGATACGCCACTTCAAGCAAAGAATTCCTGACATTTTTCTCCGATGTCTTAGGTAAGATGTTACAACCTGTATTGAGGTCATTACAGAGAAAAGATTGCAGAAAATGCAATCTGAATGGGCGTAATTCATTTATTAATGCGAATGGTTTTCTCCAGGTGGCATTTTATCACCAAATCTACATCGTTGTGGCAGTGCGATTATCCTGGGAATGGGAGGCAACACACTCTGAGGACTACGCATAAAGATGTATAAAACATAGGAACCATACTGTGCTACACTATGACGTGTCGGTATATTGATAAGTCTGCCACGTGATATCTTGTAACATCTTCAGCCCTGTATTCCATTACTTCAAGTACAGAATTCCTTACTTTCTCGTACCATGTGTTTTGGCAAAAACAATCTTTCCATTCTGCAGTATAGAACTTTTATGCAAACATATTTTAAATTGAGCTGACGCAATATTCAAAGTTTATGGTTTTCTCCAGATAACAAGTTACCATCAAATGCACATTGTTGTGGCAATTGTATTATCCTAAATAAGGGAGGTAACCCACTTTGTAGTCGGGTTGTTATTACGCCGTAATAATCTCGTGGACGTGACAATGAGTCGATGACGTATAATCACTAATAGTAATGTAAGGAGTAGTTTCAGGTTATGGAAACTTAATGATAATCAAGTTTTTAATTTTCGATGGATTGCGTTAGATATTAAATGTTTACCTATTTATTCGATGATTATAACGTCTGCAAATGATCGTTTTCTATTCTCATCTTTCATTATGAATATCTATTGTTCGTATCTATCTGGATGTTTGTCCGTAAAGAACTCACAGATTTGTTAAGAATCACTACAGTTACTCCCCAGTCTCAGTCAAAGAGTCGAAGTTATATGACTTGCATACGGAGAGACGATTTTTTTTCTGCTCCGTTGTTTTTCAAAATCGAACACTGCACGCTGGGACTACGGACTACGTGCAAAATTTACTTATCTCAAAAAAGTCAAGGAACTTGGCAACGTGCAAAACCGACGCACATCCGAAACTGAAGATTTGTAAACGGAAGTGCTCCAGTGATCATGGTCAGTTTTATAAAGATATTGTAAATATTTCAACTTACAATCAAGATATATATTAGATTCACCTAGCAACTCAACATAACAAAACAGAGTTAAAGAGTCAAGTATCTGGAACAAACGTATCAGATTTTTCACCTACATTCATGTAGGCTGAGCTGTTTGGCGTAGGGACAATATCCAAAACTAAGTAAGTTGGCAAATCACAGAGTTTTTATTTACGGCAACCGTTATTATCCATAACAACTGTTTCCAACTAATTTGGATTTTTAACGTAGCTTCAACAATTTTCCAGTCATATCGCTACGATGTCTGCAGTATGGCAGTTTATGGTGATGTCTAGCACTGGGGCATCATGCTGCAGACATGTAGCATCATGTCTAACCCAGTCACATTATTCTGACAACAGGCTGACCAGTCCTAACACTAACATTTTAATGCTGAGAGGCAAACGAAGCAGCTGCTAGTACAATTTTTATAAGTATGACTCGGCCTGGGGTTCAAACCTTAAACCGTTGCAATCGTTGTTTTAAATTGCAGATCAGCAATATTAATATTTGACGTACACTTGACAGAATTTAGAGATTCAGCATTAGAATCATTTGCTTTAACTTTCATCAGGAAAATAGCTACGTAAGGATGGTTGCAATGAGTGATTATTTTTCTTGATTTTAAGGACAAAAAAAGAAACAAAAATACATAAATGATATAACTGATAAGAGTCTCAATATTCGGAATGAATATTTTACAACATTCAATAAATGAATATTTTATAACATTCATTAAATAAGTATTTTATAACATTCAATAAATGAATATTTTATAACATTCAATAAATGAATATTTTATAACATTCAATAAATGAAATAATGTGCAAATACAAGAAAGTACCTAACGATTTCTCGAACTTTATTGTACATAGCCATGTTTGAAAATCTGCACCTAAATAGTTAAGCGGTTTAAATATCTGGTATCTGTTTAAAGTGGATAGACGTGATTTCGTTTAGCATTCTGTCGCAAGGTGCGCCAGTGCAATCAATTGACTCTCAATGTTTTCTTCTTATCTAATTGATTCATATATCAGCAAGTAAATAACTGACCTGTAATCAGAACAGAATTAAGCACGCATTCTCGTTAACATAGCGCTACATTCAAAATCAGAGTTTTTACCATGGCAAACACGCCGTAGGAATTAGAATATTTTATAATTACAAGTAGTCCATACGAGGTAGAGTATTTTATCAATACAAATACCCAATATAAATCAGATTATTTTGTCATGACTAACACCCCGATCGAATTAGAGTATTTTATCATGGCAAACACTCCGTACGAATTAGAGTACTTGATCCTGACAAAGACCCCGTATGAATTAGAGCATTTTATCATGACAAATAAACCCGCATGAATTAGAGTATCTTATCATGACAAACACCCCGTATGAATTAGAGTATCTTATCATCACAAACACCCGTATGAATCAGAGTATTTTATCATGACAAATACCCCTGAATCAGAGTATCTTATGACAAATACCCCGTATGAATCAGAGTATATGATCATGGTAAATGCTAAGTATGAATTAGTGTTATAGTTGTAGTACATACTAAATATTTCATCAGAACTGGTTGCAAAGTCTTGAAGTTACGACGATTTATATTTGTATCGATGTATGGTGCCAGTACGCTAGGTATACTGTATCGTTAGGGACATACTGATAACTTCACATCGCGAAGAAGGGACGAGGCGAACATGCAAAGTTACGACGACAAAAATACAAATTTACGATGCGATGATGAGAAGACAATAAGTTGCGAATATGCTAATTATTTCATGCAAAGACGAGAAGATGCAATACTACAGTCAATAAATGCTAAGACGCGCAGACTTATGCGATGAATTGAAGATACTGTCCGACGATGCGATGTTACGCTTGTAGATAACTTACCTTCGCATCATAGGTCATTCGTCTGGAAACGGACATTTATTTGTACATACAACATCGCCTTATTTTGGAGAACATGGATTGTGAAAGAAAATGAAAGAGCAGAACATTTAAAATCGACTAGAGCACATTATGTATTTTTAATAAATAAAACATGAATTGAGAATTAGCATAAATATTTATATGTTTAAGAACGCATTAGGGAGATTGGTGCAGGAGTACTATATTGTGGCGATATTGTTATGTATATTTAATTTGTATTTTGTGTTTGACTTCTGTCCGTAATTGAGGGTAGAGGTTTGGCCTACCTGACTATTCCACTGTTTTTGTCATGAATGTAAAACGTAGGTTGTTTACTGATATCTCAGTTCAAGATCTAGCCTTATTTACAAACTTAGAATGTTCTGAAAGAGAGTTTTGGAACCACACACTGGTCATTTGATTGTGCAGTAGGTTTTTATATAAGGTTCTGGCAAACACAATTTTTCAATTATATCTTAATTTCAGTCTGTGGAATTCTTTAATATTGTGTTCTGATATATTTTTTGAGGAATCATTTATTTAAATTATTTATTGGAATTACAAAGTGCTCATTGGCTTTTTGGACTAACACACTATTATTGAATTATTGTGAATTCATTCAAAGACATCTGGATTATATTATTGTGATAAGTCAAGACTGTCGATACAGCAACCTATTCAAGATTATTGGTACATGAGCACGTTCAGTTTTGAAATTCATTCGGAAAATATATATTGGACATGGGATAGAACATTTAGGATTGTTTGCAAATTAATTCACAATACTGTTAGTTCCTCTCAAAATTTCTCTTTTTAACTGAGACAAATACATTTATTGGATGATTTTACTTAACTTGTTGCTTTTGCTTCTTTTAATTATTTAGTTTAAGATCATAGAGTTGTAACAATGTGGCCATGTAAATGGCTCAGTATCTTCAATGGGAATAAATATTAGGATTGCCATGTTGAAATGGGGCACGTCAGCCTCAAACTGGAATTCCATGTCATGAACGTTCATAGGTTTAACATTAATATGGCCCTATAGCCAAAAAGGAAATTTAACACCGAGGCGATAACTTACAATTTAAAATGACACTATAGCAACAAGATAAATTTAACACTCAGGATATATAAATGCTTGCAAAAATGTCTGTATGGCGTTAACGTGATATTGAATGTGAAAATCCACCATTTTACTGACCAAGATGTACATTTACTGTGAGTCCACCATTTTACTGACCAAGATGTACATTTACTGACCAGTATCACCATCTATAGACTTCCTGATCAGCACCTATCATCATCATCATCAGTCCCGTAGTCTGGTAGACAGTTGGGGAACCGCATGAGAACGGACAACCATCTTCCTCCATTCCTCTCGATTTTCCGTCTTTCTCAGTGAGTCGCTCAGTGTCAAGTCTGTCCACTCCCGAATGTTGTCTTCCCACCTCTTTCTCTGCCTGCCTCTCTTTCTTCTTCCTTGTACAGTGCCTTGCAGGATTGTCTTGGCAAGTCCTGATGATCGTGAGACATGCCCATACCACAGCAATTTACGTTTTATCACTGTGCTCAGGAGGTCTTCGTGAGGCCCAATGGCTTGTCTGATCTTTTGCCGTATGTCTTCATTGGTGACACGGTCTTTGTATGAGACGCCGAGGATCTTTCGGAAGCATCTCATCTCTGTGGCCTGCATCCTTTTCTCTAAGTCAGCTGTTATGGTCCATGATTCACAGGCGTAGAGAAATATGGAGATCACCAGTAAGTGCATCAGTCTGACCTTTGAACTGAGTGCGATGTTCTTGTCGCTCCAGATGGGCTTCAGTTTTGTCAGTGCTGCTGTTGTCTGCGCAATCCTGGAGAGTACTTCAGGCTTCGATCCTTCATCTGTTACAATTACCCCGAATGGCCATACTCCTGTTTGCCAGATCATTTTGCAGATGTTTGTGAGGGCGCTAATCATTGCTTCTCCCCCTGCTTGGACCAGTTCTGTTGGGATGTTGTCCACTCCTGCTGACATCCTCTTTTACAGCGATCTCACTGCTGCTTCTACTTTTTCACGTAGGATAGGGTGGTTGTCGTTGTTAGTTGCTAGAGGGACGTTCAGTACCTCTGAATCTATTGTGGCTCGGTGGTTGTAAAGTTCTGAGCAGTACTCTGTCCATCTTTTCAAAACGTCTTTTTTTTCTGTGAGGCAGTTTCAGGCTTTGACATGTAAGGAGGTAACTCGCCGTTGTTTTGTGCTTGATAGATCTTGGACCAGTTGGTACGCTTTCTTGCTGTTGTACCTTTTCAAGTTTCCTTCATTGTCTTAGGACTGTTCTTCTATCCAGTCCTCGTTTGCATTTTTCATGCTTTTCTTGGCTTGCCGGTTGACTGCCTTGTACTGCTCTGCCCCTTCTGTATCGTTCTTTTTCTTCTTCAGCTCCCTTCTCTTGTCACACAGGTTCAGGACCTCAGCTGTGACCCAGGGCTTCTTGACTGGGCGATGTCTACCAAGGATCTCGCTGGCTGTTTCGGTCATTGCTGTATTAAAGGTGGTGATCAACGTGTCCATGTCTGTATCGTCAGCGTCGAGGATGGTGAGCGGTGCAAATTTCCCACCAATCATTGCCCGGAAGGCTTCTGCTACTTCGGGATCCTTCAGTTTCTCGAGATCAAACTTTATTCTTGTGTGGCTCTCTTTCTTGACCTTCTTTAGATGTAGCCTGAAGGTCGTCATCCCCAGATCATGGTCACTTCCAATGTCCTCTCCGGCAAAGCTTCGAATCTTGGCGATGTTTACGCTTGACTGTACGCGCTTTTTCACCATGATGTAGTCGATCTGACTGTGATGGTCTCCGCTTGGACTGTGCCATGTCCATCTTCTGGATACTTTGTGTTGGCCGAAGGCGTTTGCCAGCATAAGTTCGTTGTAACTAGCGAATTCCAGGAGCCTCAGGCCTTTCTCGTCGGTCTGTGCATTGCAGCAATGCCCACATGTTCCTTTCCAGTTCATGCAAGCGTCCTCGCCTATCCTGGCATTCCAATCGCCTTGCACAACCTGAATGTCTTTCTTCGGTGTTTTATCCACAACTTCTTGTAGCTGGTCATGGAAGTCTTCCACATCGGCGTCATCATAGTCTGATATTGGGGCGTATGTCTGTATGATGGTGATGCTGAATGGAGTTGCCCTGAGGCGGATGATGATGAGCCGGCTGGAGACTGGCCGACATCCCATGACAGTACTCACGCTGTCCTTGTGGACAAGGAGCCCAACTCCCTGCTCATGGTTGTCCTCTCTGCCACTGAAGTACAGTTTGTGGCCTTCCAAAGTAGTTGTTTCTCCAATGTTCTTCCATCGTATCTCATAGGTTCCTAGGATGTTCCCGTGGTATTTGTTCATTTCATATGTAAGCTCCTCAAGCTTTCCTGCTGATCTCAGTGTTCTCACATTCCAGGTGCCAATGGTGATATTATTCCTGATCAGCACCTATACTTACTGACATAACGGGCAGTATCTAAAGTAAGGTGACAAAAGGGAAACCAATGTTCACGCACACTATGGAGACTAACATTATATACTATCACACATGGAGTGAAAAAAGACCAAGTAGGAGTGCTCACATGCAGAAACACACACACACACACACACACACACAATGATAGTCTATTACACAAGACAAAAGTGTGGCGTTTATATTTAACTTTGAAAGACATAACACATATAGTTTATAGCATCCAGTACTGTTCTCGCTTTTGTCCTCCTATATACAATTCACTAAACGGCTACCTATTGTAGCGTCATTAAACACGGGAAAAGTGTGTTGCAAAATGTTACATTCACTTTACTACAAAATGTTTAATCGCTCTAGGTGTAATAAGCTGAGTGAAATGTTACTTATGGCATTAAGCTGTCGGTAAAGAGAGGTGAAAGTAGTTGTATGGGGCTATTGGGGAAAAGGAACAAGTGGCACTAGCCGGTAAATTAATATCCGCAGAGGCAGGGACTAAAAGAAATTCTCATTTAAATTGGTCTATTGGTTTAACATAGGAATGGGTTTATAGGGACAAAAGTGTTTATTCGGACATACGGTAACAGTGTTACAAGTGCTGACTTTTGTTACGAGTCTAGGCTCTTACAAAAAGTAACAGAAAAGAGTGAAGACAACAAGCTTTGTAAAATTTAACAAATAATTTATTTCCCTAGAATACCAAGTGAAAAATTCGAAAAAAGAACTTACGGTTTTACGAATCAAATCTAAAAATAATCCAAGAATTAAAAAATAGAAGTCTTATTAATAAAAAGTCCTGAATGAAACTGAGTTCGAATCCCGATGAAATCCAAAATGGAAGGCGATGACGTCTGTTGTAACCTTCAGAGTGTATATGTGTCAACAGTTTCTTGTTGAATCACAGAAAATGTTATTCCAGTCTTCAATTCCGTATAAATTACAGTGAATGTCTTTGTCCAAGAATTTTGTAGGAGCACTTATGTATTTCCAAAGAAAAGAATCACTTGAAATTCAATAAAATAAAATTTCAACTCAGACTGGTCAGAACATAATGTAACTTGACGTCTCAATTGTTTAAGCCCGACTGCCAATCGTCTATAAAGACAACAGTTATACACTAATTTAAGATGCAAAACAGATTCTCAGATGAGGGTCAGTCTTCTAGAAAAATAGACGTTTGTAACAATAAACACATGTTTCATATCACGTATTCCAGGCATAGTCTTGACTTAACTTAATGATTCTTATTCTGAGAAAGAATAAAGAAAATTAAAAAAGTTGTTTACCAAAACTGTCACTGGTTCTGAATCAAGGTCAGAAACTAGATACAGTGTTTCTATTATTAGGTGTTTATCAATGAAATAAAAAGAAATAACAGTCAGGTCAAACAGAACTGAAGTGAATTTCTGGACAATGTCAAATCCAGTAAACAAAGTTACATTACATTAACATGTAATGGAATAAAAAATTAAAACTAACAAACAAACAATTAAATTAAATATACATAACACTTTAATGAGGGTGACATACTAACATTGTTGAAGTTGACCTCAATATGTGCCACTGTAAGCATGTATAATTTTATCGGTGTCCATAAGATTAGTATGGGAATGGCATTATAGGGACAAAAGTTTTTATGGTGACAAAAGTTGTATGGAAACAAACGGGTTTATGTGGACAAGGGTAAAAGGTAATGGTAACGATGCAATTGTTATATGTCGTTTGAATGTTGAAAAATATATGGGGACGTACGGAAAATGTAATGTTAACATTTTTAGATACTATCCAGCACACACGTATTGGATACTGTTCTGTACCCGCTTTTTGACTAGAATCCAAACACGCGCAATCCAGCACCCACGTTTTGATTATTATCCAACGTTAATAAGGGTCTACGGGAATTTAACATTGGAATAGCTATCTTCCATCCACCCACCTCCCACTCCCCACCCACACACATATTATACAAAACGAACTGTACAGTGTCTAAAATCCGCACACCTACTATCAGACGAAAAGGATTATGATTTAAAAGAAGGAGATGAAATTACACCTATAGCATCCAACACATTTTATACACTATCCAAAATCCCTTGTCCCCACGATTTCATGTGTGCATGTGTGAGTGCGCTTGTATATGAATCACTTAGTCATAGTGTTAATAAGTCAAGACAAAGAAAATGGTTTGGTATAAATGAAAGAAGATGAAATCCATCACATCTGTACCATCAAGCACCAGACACACACTATCCAAAATGTCCCGTGTAGCCTCTTAAATCTGCAAACCTACGGTCAGACCAAAACTGCTATGATTAAAGAGAAGATGAAATCACACAAACCTATTATCCAACGCATAACTTATACCATCAAACACCCCATGCAGACTATCCAAAATCCTTTTTTCCCTTGATAAAATTTCTGCATCTGTGCGTGCGTGTTTCAGTAGCTTAGCCATAGTATAACATGTCAAGACAAAGGAACGATGGGTGTCCAGACTGGCCTTTATATGCCAAAAGCACGTACGTAATGGAAAACATACCTCAAATTTGGTACGCAAAAGTGAAAGGAAACATAACGAAGATCGAAAGAGAGATATGTGAAAGAGCACATTCATACAGTTTACAAAACAAACACATTCACCATGTTTTCGAAAATCATAATGTTTAGTCATATAAACAAACTTCTCTAACACAAATACAAATCAATAATTCAACTTGTATATGACAACGAGTTTGCGAGGTTGACAACGTTGTGGAGTCAAACTTGACTTCCACCTATCTAAGTCACTGTCATATTACCATAGATGCACCCTACATTTCTGAACTAAAGAGATAAACAATGCTCACAAAACCATCTTTCTACTTTACCATCGTTTTTAGATTATTCACGATCAAAACAAGTTACTAAATGTTCTAAGGAATATCCAAGACTGAGTTGAAGAAAATACACACTATATTGTCCACACACCATTTAATTAGTTGTATGCAATCTTACATTACTGGATCGAGTCGACAGGGCATTTCTTCTCATAATACCATTATCGTCTTCCAGAGGCGGTGATTCATAAGAATCAAAATAGTTCCATTTTGTGATCGTTGGGAAAGTGGATGGCTACCCAGTGCATTCCTGGTTGATAACTACCGTATGTGTTAATGACATAGGCTAGACTGTCTTTGGTGCGAGATGAGGAAATTCATATTTGACACACACCAAAAGGATTCCAAGAAGCGGTGTATCAACTGTGCGTCAAAAGGTAATGAAGCTCCCATGTATCCATTCTTTTTCACAGGTTATGATGAGTCATCAATTAACACCTGACTTTCCTTGAAAATGTATGTCAAATAAGTCGAACTTCGGCTCGTCTCTGTATTCTGTTGCCAAAAAGCTTCGATGCGTTTGATCTCCAGATAAGTCAGTGGAGGTAAGGATTGGTTACGCAATATACCACTTTCTCAACACTTTTAGTTCCAAGATGAGATCCAAGCCGTGTCCAGATACTCTTCCATCATTTCGTCTTGACTCATCATCATACATATGTCGTACTTGAATCTCACTGAGGTAATCGTTCTTGAGATCCAAAATAATGTTAATTTGTCAGACATGTAATCCCTACGGCCAGGTCAGTAGCAAAACAGGTGACTATACGTTCTTCTTGTTCTGGCCATCTCTACATCATGACTGTCTCATTGTCTTTTTCTTTTATTGTCTTTTTTATTGTTCTGGTTCAAACACATCCTTGTCACCCTCCTCCAAAGATTGTTTTCATTTCATTTTTGTTTTGGAATAGTCTAGAATCACTTCTATCAAACTGTTGATTTCCATAGTATTGCAAAATTCTGCATAAAAGATGGCGTTTACCATGTTGGACAGATCTGTTGCAAACTGAAGTTCCACACAAAGTTGGTCCAATTTTATAGAGTGGAAATGTCCATCGTCGCTGCTTTTGGTCGATAGCGAAGTCAAAACCCCACAAATCATATCCTAATACATGATTGTTGTACAAAACGTAAACTCAAAAGGATTTTGACTGATGGCTCCGTTAAGGGTTTCATTGCTGACGAAGTCAGTGATTAAAGGTTTGGGTAAGTGTCCTTGGAATAGATAATCTTCGATGTTGGATCGGAGTCCAGCGGCAATGGTGACGGTTTTCACTTCCTCTCGTTGTATCGGATACTTATCGTCCTGCTCAAAGTGTTACTGATGTAGTTTCCCACCTTAGGTAAAACTTTGACACTTCGCACGTAAAGTCGGGCTTCTTCAGTGATGGTTTTGTTCTCGTTAGCTTTAGCCATTAAATGTAAGGCGGTACAGCTGCGATTAAGTCTCGGGCGTACATCCACTCTTTTCAACAAATACTTGTTTTACAACTACATATCCAAATGCAAACGACCCATCAGTTGTAAACTGCGCCCTTGTTTGATTTTGTTTCCACGGTTGTTGAATCCAACATTGTGAGGTTCGTCAACGTCCTTTATGCCTGCATCGTTGAAAGTGTCAGGTTTCCATACCATGGAAGCATCCAGCTGTGTGTCCGTGGCTTCCTTTCCATAGTTCAAACGATTTTCCAGGTACGCATGGTAAAGGTAAGTATCCATAATGCTGCTGGCGAGTTTGTTATTCAAGTACAAATCAACATTGCTGAAAAACGAATGCAAAAAATTGTTGGTGGGAGCGACACTGTATTCGCCGCGTCGATTGGTGTTGTCCGTTTCGAGAACATTGACTTTTAGGTACAAGTGACTGCTATTCAGATCGATGTAGTCTTCGGTCTGTCCTTTGATTTCAAAGTTCGAATGGGGCTGAGGTAACCAAGGACGACATGGGATGAAATTATACCCATTGGGATTCTTGCAACGTGATCATCGTGGGTGGCATGGCAAACAGATTGAGTTCGCACTTGGAACAATCCATAGAATTTCGATGCATCATTTGCTGTTTCAGTTAGTAATCAAACGCATAATTCTATCGCCTTTCTTCTTTTATTATTCTTTTTCAGAGTGTGTTTATGAGCTCTGAACGGGTTTCGATGTCTCTTTCTGAAATCCCCTTGCTGTGAAGTGGAAGAGGAACTAATACCTTGACCGGAAGCGGTCTCGGCGACCCAAAGGGTCTTTTCCAGTTTTTAGCAACCTACTCTCTCGAATACTTCTTTGGGACTTTGTCGAAAGGACATTTTGCAGAAATTCTTTTCCTTGTGTCAAAGTGGCATCGTTCAAAGCATGCAATCCTCGAGTCACTATCTCTTTTAAAATGGGTGCCACTGTACGAAAAGAGGATTTTAACATATCTCACAAACCATGTTCTCGTTGTCGAATGAAGGTACATAAGACATATGGGTTACAATTCAATGAATATGCGTTTTTCACAAGTTATTTTCACCGCGACCTTTTCTCTCCAGAATGGTATACCTTGCCCAGGATCTGTATTTATACCAATGAAGACGCTGTCAAAATAAAACTTACTGACTGGAAGACAGTGAAGAACAAATTCACGGTTAAGGTGATACGTGGTTCCACCTTCCTCGTGAGAAGCAATGGCAGAATCCACTGTGAAAGGAATAGCTTTAAATAACCAAAAGGCGTGTTTCCCACTTTGTGCTCCACCACATCGGTGTACACAAAGATCAAATTCAATCCTCCCTTCAGTTCCACATGGGGACGAAAATGCTTGTAAAATCGCTTCTTGTGGTTGATGTCTTCCGAATTCTGTGCTACGTTTGTGTGTCAACCCAGAATATTGAATAAACAGGGAGAAAAGGTAACTGACAAAGTTTTGGCATAAAGAAAATCATATTCAGACGACGAGCAACTTTATCGTCCTCAATCAGGACACTTCGTTTGGTTCTGTTCAGGGCTTTTTCCAAACTGACCTTTCAAAACAGTAGCATTTATTTCGACCAGGTGTTGAGCACTAAAATAATAGCCTGCATGAATTTTTATAGAATAGATGCTCTACTGGGATCTGGCTTGCGATGGTTTCTTGGATACGTACAAGAAAGGATCATTTTTATCCCAGGGTTCTTGCACATGTTCGCTGAGGATTTCGACGGTAAACGTGGTTGAATATCCAATGACATTTAGGATTTGCGTGGAATGAATGATTTCTACCAGAGCTACTTTCCAATGAGCTTCGTGATCTAGTTGTATGGCCTGAGGTAATTTGGCCGTGAAGCAACGTAATGCTATGTCGGTACGTCTGGCTTAGGTTACAGCATCGTCTTTTGCATGTTTACAGCATGAATGACACTTCTCATTCACTGCACCATCGTAACATGTATTTTGTTCATAAAGTGAGCTGTTTCATGCAACTACGAATAACCCTATTAGCTACACGTAATTGTTGCGCTTAAAATGTCCCAGTTTTAATTCACAGATATATAGACTTATATCGACAGACGCGATTTGGATGTTCATTCATGCGGAGCACAAATTGTGTATTACCGTTACGATGTGTTGACAACGGATGCTGTAAAAGACGTATTTTTAACTGATCTGACATTTTGATCACACTGCTTGACTACTTACATCCTAAGTGTATGATGCCTTGTATAGTCAGCATTTTGTTTGTAGTCATTCCTGTGGAAATCTGCAGAATTAATTTGTTAGCCTGTCTCGTGTTCTTGGTTCTTCATGTTTATACGATTACGTCACTCTCAACATATAATGTTTGATGCTTGATTTTGATTGGTCAGTAATTCTTTCTTGCCCGATGATCGTAAGCGCTAAATTCTGATTGGTCAATAATAATAGTATAAAAGGAGGTCAGCGTTCACGACATCTTTCACTCTCCAGTCTTTGTCGAAGTCGCCAAGTACAATATTGCCTTGATACGCTATGGCTCAACCAACCTTGAAGTTAGATGTGGCTATGGTAAAAATTTTAAGGTTGTCTAACTAATTCCATTGCATAAACTAACACTAGCAGAGTATTGTTTTGTGACTTTACTAAAATTACTAGCTTTGGACTTATATCTTTTGGAATTTAAATAGAAGGTGAATAGCCTACATCTGCATCTAACAACTCTATCTATATTCAGTGCTCCTATAATTTATTACTCTAAATTCACAAAAATTATATTGATACTTTATTCCCTTAATGGGCTTTACACTTTTTGTGTAAAATTCATATAATAGAACTTTGTCTTCTGCTTGTGAGCAACCGCTGCACTAAGATGGCTAAATTATATAGGCAGTAGACCATACATATTTGGTGCACTCTTGCACCCAAACCTGAAACTGTGAACCAGAACCATAGGCTATGTTGCATCTGCATCCAACTTGCCTCCAGACCATAAGAACCTCAAGCACCAAAGTCTATTTTGCACCAGCAATAGTAAACATTGAACCCAGACTAGGTTCTTTTATTTTTTTATCCCCCCCCCCTTATGAATGAATAAAGAATAAATGAAAACATATTGAACACCAATAGCTTGCACGACTCAGTACTAAACATATTAACCCTGCATATGAGAAATAACTAGATACACATGTGTATTTTATTTTTTATTGCTACTTACTTGCTTGACACACTGCATCCTCATGCTCCTGCATACTTCAGCTCTGTACATCTGAATTTAAAAGTACTTTTCAGTTAGGAAAGCATATGTAATTCCTTGCTGCTTGTTGGTGATAGCTTACGTTAACAAGCTTTATAAACAAATTTTTGTGCCACTAGCTGATTTATCTTACACTAACAGCGCTTTGGATCATAATATATTGCATTTCATAATGTGATCTATACAAATATTTAATGTAAATCACTACATTTGTTTGGCTTATAGATTCCGTCATTAAATACTGTTACCTTTATTTGTCATTAAATAATGTTACCTTTATTTGACGCCTCTACCCATTAATTGCACCCTTAGAATAAAACAATTCTCTTAGAATACGATAGTATATCCTCAAGTGAACCAAAAGCTGGTGACAAGACGGACCATTCCTGAATCCATCGCCCGTGCATGAGGGGCGACGTGACGGTAAGATGTTGTCAGGAAACACATCCACGGAACAGTCAATAGATAAAGTTTAATAAAATTGGTTATTCATAATTCATGGTTATGCTTTCCGAGCAGTCATCCAATGCCAAAGGAGAATGATTCTCTAAATGTTCCAAAGTGGACTTTTGCTGATATTTTGGTGACTAACGTTGGCCGCAAGGCCACCGTTGTTACTGCCCGTATAATATTTGAAAGAAGGATTCTGAAGAACATAACTGATGTAACTGCTGAGTAAAATTGTCCACAATTGTTTGTCTCCTTTTATCAATCTCAAAATGGCAATGGCTGCTCCGATGACACAATACGCTACAAAGGTTTGGCAGAAGAAAAGAAAGATTTGCCTTTTACGTACACATTCTCCACACCAAACTCACAGCGATTGTTTTTGTAGTTCTTGAAGTGACGATCTTTGAGAAGGAATGGTCGTTACTGCGTTTAACGGCATGATGGTTACTTCATTTTATAGTAGATGACTTTCGAAGCGGCAATCCAAGAATCAATGCTAGATTGACATCCTTTCCAACGCACGTTCTCTTCTTTGGATCGGTGTTTGCCTGCTTTACATATTCTTCGATCGAGAATGCTTTCAATATCGTACACGTCATTTTTGTTTTGGTCACGTGTTGTAATTCGGGCAAGTAAAATATTCCTTTTAACATTTCGCCTTTCATGTTTCCTAATTTAATGAGTGGAGGATCACGATCACGTACTCGTCCAGTGACACGAAACAATTCGGTCGTCCAGTTCGATAAATAGCCTTTGTCAAAGGTGTCTTTGGTTTATCCAATGCGGACCCAGTCTGCCACCCTTAACATTTCACTTTTCATCGGAGAGTTGGTTAAGGTATCAGCGAGGAAGGTGCCATCAACGTGAGTATGCGAGCAAACGGAGTTTGAAATACTTCTTGTGAGTCGTCTTCTTGAATCACTGTGGCCGCGTTTGTCTTTTGACTTCGGCTTCGCTTTTCATGAGCGTCTTGGAATCCCTCAGAGTAGTTTTAGCTGTTTCGTTCCATCGTTTGTAGAGACCTAAGTCAGCTTTCATCCATCCATGATACAAAAGTAAACGTATGATGTCTTTCCAAAAAGGGGTCTTTTCCTCTTCTTTTGTTCGTCCTTCTAAGGAGCAGCCATTTTGAGCAAGGGTCCTATCAGCATGGGTAGAAATCCACAATGCTGCATCAGCATCTTCTCCTTTTGAGTCATGGGTATTTTCTTTTCACCATTTGGCGAAGAACGTTCTGATGTTTCCATAAGCGTTGGATCTATAGCCTGGACTACTCCAACGATGTAAGTAGAAGTGGTAGCATCGAAAGCCTTCTGATCTAGCTTAGTGTCTGACCATTTCAAAAATGTCATAAGAATCGATCCTGTTATAGCATTCAGGTACCACTGGCCAAAACATCTGTGTCGTAAAGGATGCAATGTTCTTTGCGTTTCACTTGCATCTTGATAAGCTCTCTGTAGCTTAAAAGGTAAAAAACTAATGTTCTCTTTATTGTATCCATGGAAATGATACTACTTTGATGCACTGAAATAAAGGTAGGGACATCGCGGAGACCATCTTGTATGTTACGGGCATGTTCCAAGCAAGCCAAGTCGTTATACTCCCATTAGTGAAGTGTCACACCACAACTGAAACAGTTTACTTTATCTCCTATTCTCAAGTGGACAAATCCAGCTCTAGATATTTAGGCCTTTTCCATTTGAACGTTTTGCATCGGCGTTCAGAATCACAATAGCTAGGCAAATCCACAGGAAACTGGTATTCTACTTTCACGGGTACATTTTCAATGAGATGGTTGTGATATATGAAGTAGTTTCTACGGTAATGAACGGCACCGCTTTTGCTAGAAGAACGGCAAGGTACACGGTTGGTATTACATTCCATAGTCAAAGAAAACGACATAGCTTTCGCTGGGAGTCGAGTAAAGATCAGGGTGTTCTGCATCAATGATGTCACAGGGTACGGCATTGAGGTGATCGAAACGATCAGCATCGTATTCGTGTTCCTCACTGGATTTGAAGTCTGTAGTGAGTCCCTCACTTAATTCTTGCTGTGTCGCATTCTTCATTAACTGTTAAAGTGTGCTGGACTCAAAATCTCTCATTTAGAAATTCATGAAGGACCCTGTACTCGCTTGCTGCTGTGTTGAATGATTTATGGTCTTTCTACCTTATCTGTATTAGTAATGAAGTGTCGGGCTTAGAAGTTTTGTCTTTCTTATACTGGAGCTCAGCGTGTCCGTACGGTAAAATATTGTTGCCTGGAATCCGCACTCGTGTATGGCACATGATTTGATACACTTTCTCTAAAGGGCGACAGACAATTTTGTGGTTTTGTAGCCATACAATTTTGTGCGGATTAAATGTGATCACGCAAAAGTCTTCCTTCAGCACGCCAAAGTTTGCCACTTGATTCGATTGATAACCCAGTGTCAGTCATTTGACTTTGCACATTTCATGAATTTCTCCACGTCGATCTCGGTATTGGTGTCTATAATATTCGGGGCCTTTGCTAGAAAAACTGAGAATCCTGTCTTCTGGCTGCTCGTTTGTCCATGCACTTAACTGATCCCCTTCAATAGCTGGGTCAGGGCTCCGACGGCGGTGAATGTAAATGCAACTGACGGTGTCTGACATCGAGAATGATAACCACAAGCTTTTTGTTTAAGTTTGAGAAACTGGTTGACGTAGCCCGAGAAAATTCCTTTCTTGGATTCGTTGTCCTTTTGGTATAGTACTGTATTTGGAAGGTGCAACATGTTGTAGTCTTTAACAAGCGGTGTCCGAGATCCAGAGATTAAAACAATTCGACACTCACCCACTATCATATTAAAGCTCGTTCTTCCTCTGTATCGCTATAATGTTGGTCTTAGTCACATGTTTGAACAAACGTACGGCATAAAAGAAAAAACAGTTTTCCTTGGCAATGATGTGGTATAACAGGATGGCACAAGTCAGTGGGAAGTATGACTTTGCATTTGATCAAACCATCGTATTGGCGAATGTGTTCCACCTCAATGTGTTATATCAGCATTTCGGGATGCTCTGTAGGAAATGGGCAGCATTTGCACACCCACGGATACAACGAACAAACATCAATGTATTTGATTTCTTTGTCAATGTCGTAAAGCAAGCGCGTAGCATCGATTAGTCCTCCAAATAAACTGGTGCGTGGGTTCAAACATTTGATGAACACCGCGTCCAACATTCGGCATTCGTCCAAAGTCGGGATCAGTTTTGAAACGTCGATTGCGCTCGTGGTCTCATATTTCTACTGCTCTATATCCTTGTTTTATTAACCTAAGGCGTAGATTGTATGTTTGCTTGTACATTTTTCTATTGTGAACTCAGCGAAAGGTCTTTGCGGGTTTCGTTGAGGGAAATATGTTGGGCATCCGGGGAATAAGCATCCATGGAATTCGTAGACGATATTTGGGTCTTCTAAATCCCAACCATCCACCGAAAGACTTCCAATTTTCGTTTCTTCCCCGTTTCTAGCATGTCGGATCTATTTCTCTTCCTTTCGCACAAGTAATGCAACAACGCAAATCTATGGCAGAGTATCGACGGCGGACCGAAAGGTAAGTTTGAGGGGTTATGATGGCTAGAATATTCTTGGACATAACGCCCTTGCGGTACTCTAATATGCACACTTTAGCGATGGCAGAAACTTCCTTGAAAGGATCGAGACCTCTGTGATCCAAAAATAATTGTTGAAATTTTCCAACGTAACGGCTTACAATGTCTACACCGGATCGACAATACTTTAACATTTCTTCCTGAAAGTCAAATGGGTTGTAAACGTGAGATTGGTTCCAAGCGTATACCAATAATCGTCGTTCTGTGTGCATGCCAACGGGGTCGTAATATTGAGGGTCAGTCAAATGCGGGAGCACCATGTGTTGATTGGCTTCGGTATTAAAAAGGTGTGGACAATACCGTTTGGCCATTTCTGTCATTCCTATCGTTTTAGGCATTCGACTCAAAGACATAGCTAAGAAACTCACATAATCTTTAAATTGCACTTGCCCCACTTTCATGTATTTGATTTTGGCTCCGTTCATGGTTGCAGAGGGACATTGGTACCTTGTTCTGAATAATATTTCAGAAGAAATTGTCAGTCGTAAACTGAGAAATTGTGAACCATCGCTGTAGCATATCGATGGCAGTCCCGGTAGCGCTGGATTTCCTCTCCGCTCCAAGTATGTCAATAAGGTTTAAGATCCATTCGGCAAAGTCGAGAAAAATGCGGGTCCTCGAAAGTTTTTTCACGTACTCCTGGAATCTTGCTACCAATAGGACTGTGAAAAATATAGATTCTTTTATGCAGTTATTGATAGCGAAATTAGGAACGTGAATACAAGTTTCATGCACACATTAAAAATAAAAATGATGAAATCCACTTGTTTCTCTTCTCCTTCGTTTGATCCTTAATGTCTTGCTCCAGTTCATGGTCGTAGTTTTGGATGTAACAATGATGTTCAAAGTCGACGATTTAATCACAAAAACGGCATCGTTTCTTTCCTGGACAAACGTGTGCCTGGAAGTTATTTGTTCGAATGAGATTTCCCAATGGAGCACAATCTCGATAATTCACAAGCATTTTTCTGCTGCTGAATTTGTTTCATGCGATGTTGTTCGTACCACGTTGGACTGACCTAGGTTCGCTTGTTGAGAAATGAATTTGATCTTTTCCTTCGGGAATATATGGTTTGGACGTTTAACAACCCCGACATCTCTCTCCGCAAGGACTATGTTGCTACTGACTGGTGAATCGTTGGTCACATTTCTCACAATATAATAAGCGTTTCCGAGAAATAGTATCAGAATTATCTTGATGATATTCATGTAATTGCGGTCAGAGAAATCGGTTCCTCGAAACACCAAAGCTCCACGAATCACTTCAGGATACACTTTCAACGTGTAGGGAGGAGCCAATACGTCTTCAAATTTTTTAATTTCAGGAATACCACACGCGGTCTATTTGCACATGCATACCTGATGTAACACGAGTTCTGCTTCATTTCCTGTTTGATTCTATCCGATTTTCGAATGCTTTTCCATGCTATTTCTATTCTGAGGGTTTGTTCTTATCGTCATACGTTCGACCCATGACGATGGCGCGGACTAAGCAATTTGGTCTTCTAAGTTGTTAATTTGAACGATACTGCATTTGGTACACCGACGTTAATCGACCAATAACAATTTTCTCCGTGTTCCCCTACCATTAGGAGGGAAAACGTGGACCAAGTCAAGTTTAGCTTTTTGTCGACGATTTTAGACGATGTCAATTCTGCTGGTGTCTAAACTCGATTCAGACGGGCAACAAAAACTGTCGTGATGGATGGAGAGCCTCAAACGATCGTCTTCGTTTGTTTGACATTGTTTTCAGTATCTCTAATAAAGAATGCAATAAATCGGCGAGGAAACCTTCTATTTTCTAGAGTGACACTTCGGACATGAACTCTTAATTTTACCGTGTAGCTACGTTTAAGCCGTTGTTCTATATTTTCTGGAAGTAATTTATTGCTTATCTCCAATGTGATAATAATTTTTAGGAGCTGCCGAATGAGTTTTTATTGGGGTAGACTATCTTGGTTTTGTGGGAGAAGTGAAACGTGTTGATTCAGGCTCACTCATGTCTTCGAAATCGTTCACATGAATTTGAGCTTGCTCTCTCTTCAGCTCGTGTGTTATGTGATACGGCCCGTCATTGCTTCTTACTTTCTTCCAGGTTTTCATCTTGTTTGCAAAATTTAATTGGACTAAGTTTTACACGCAGGGAGTTCCCATATATTGGACAATTGTGTTACAATGAGCGTATTCATTCAGCAATAAAAATGTGAAGATGGATGAGTCAAAACCAGATCGCCCTTCTGGTGAGAGATTCACGGAGAGTCATACGAAACTACACTTCAGAGAAAACGATGGACTACTCATCCTCTTGAGATGAAAGTAAAGACACTTGCTATATCTTTCAGGAGAAAGGACATTGGGCTCCAGATTGCCCACAATGGCAAAGCAAAGGAAAGACAAGATAGTAGGAAAGAAAGTCAAAGGTCAAGATAGCTGGTATAATTGTCATGAGAAAGAGCATGTGTCTTCAGAGTGTCTTAAGAAATATAGATAACAAACAAGAGAAGAAGAAAGAGGAGGAGGAAGAGTGGTCTTCAGAAAAAAGAGGACAAAACCATCTCTGACAACAAACGTAAGAAATCAATACCACGAGGAAAAAACTGAAGATAATTAAGAGCCCATTCCAATCAAACAATGCAATGAATTTACACAAAGAGTAAAATCAGAAGATTTCCATGTATATTGCCTTGACCAGTGAAGAAATCGTAAAAGAGAGACAGACAGTGAAAGAAGAAAATTCGCTTTTGTAATGTGTTGTGAATTTTTTTTTTGTGATTTCAAAAGGATATGATACCAAAATAAAACGTTAGTGTCTCTTGGTCTTGATTTCTAATACTCGGTGACGTAAACACGCACTCATACATGCCCAGCATTCAATCACGGGAAAAAGGATTTAAGTTTAACTTGATTTGGCAATCGTTCTGTTGTACCTCCTTTTTAAAATCCTCTACCAAACAAAGGTAACAATGGAGTAGGTGGTGAAGATACATTACTACTGGCGCAGGCAACAATTCGTGTGAAAACGATCAAAAATGCGCTAAATCCAAATTAAAATCATCTTCTGGAAGCATTACAGTTGCATTCGTAGATGCCATACTATCCACAGTAGGTGTACCCTAGTAAAAGATCATCTGTTTCAGCCATACTCAAACTATGTCGTAGTGATCAGCTGGGTACAAACGCTGTTCTCCCTGTTTACTCATTAAGACGTCACGGGGCCACTCCCTTCTGAGTGGAAGAGAGACTCTTTGCTCTGCCTGAATTTTGTAACGCGCCTTTGGATTGGTGAAACATTTCAACCCGTTTCCATCCGGCCTTAGGTTATAAGTACAATTGCCTTGTCTCGTTGTTTCAACTATTATCAACAAGGCTCAATATGCATACCATTTTAACAATCGTAGAGTCCAAGAAGTACGCCATGTTGACAAGCGTAGAAGCCAAACTAAACAAGCTGGGGGGGGGGGGGTAGTTGAAACACGATCACTTCTATTTAAACATTTTGGGACTGCGAACTACAAGCAAGAATTACTTACCACCGAAAGTGAAGAGTTTTACAACGTGCACCTTCAAAAATGACGATTTGACTTTGGAAATGCCCCCATAAGCATCGGCAATTTTACGCTTTGTAAAAAGACACATTAATACACGTTTTGGAAAGAATTGTGCTTGGTTTAAAATTGCTTCCAGGGGATGTATTAGATTGATATTAATCATGAAATTAACAAAGTAATGGGGCCACGTGTTTGAAACTAATTTGTTGCTCTTAACATACTGACGTGACCTCAGAGTTGCTTGGCGTAGAAATAATATCCAAAACTGGATAGTAAATCGCTAGACAGCAGAGTCGCTTATTAAGCGACTATGGCGCAGTGTTTCGTAGAGGCATCCACATTCGTGTCGGGAATGCTATTTAAACCGGACATCTGTCAAATCATCATGGGCAATTATCAGAATCAACTGACAACTCTGAGGAGGAGCAGAATTTATGTGCAGATGCAAGACTCTCTGAAAAGGTCTTGATGTACGGACCCAATATGAGACGAAGTTTGTGCAAAAGAAGAATACCAATGAGATGACACTTATATTAAGTCACTTCAGTTAGCAAACCCCTACGGCCCTTTTTCAGAGCTACCCACATCTCTAGAAAAGACAGACACTACTAAATGATTTCCAATTTGTTTGTCTATGTTGTGTGTATATGTGTTTGTCTATGTTGTCCCCATAAACACTTATGTCCCCATAAACCATTGTCTCCACCAATACGTTGTCCATATATATATATATATATATATGTGTGTGTGTGTGTGTGTGTGTGTGTGTGTGTGTGTGTGTGTGTGTGTTTGTGCGAACATAAACCCACTCCTATGGGCGAATTTAGCATTGGATTTTCCACACTTATTTTTAGTGCCGCACATTGAGGTCAACTCCAAGATCACTGTCAGCCCTCATTAGGACAGCCAATAGTGACACTGTTTCCGTTTGTCCCTAAAACCACTTTTGTCCATATAAACCCATTCCTATGTTAAACCTATTGGCTAATTTAACAGGATTTCCCCTTGTCCCCCAATCGCACCCACTTGTTAACCTACGGGCTAATTGTCCATTGTCTTCCAAATAGCCCCATTCAACTACTGGTGAGATTAGTTTGCTGCGCTCACAGACTTGGTCATAATTTGGTGTTAAGCTTAGGTTTTCTTGTAGAGCAAGGTTATGACATTTTCTGTTTGAGTTTGAAAACGGCTAAACTTAAGCACATTTCTGTTCTGCATCGAAACGTGTATTCTTTTTGCTTACGACCATTTTCCTACTTCTCAGGACTTGCAGCGTGAATTTCATGTGTTCCGCGTCTACGCTCGTATAAAAGTAACAAGAAAAGAGTGAAGCCAACAAGCTTTATAAAATCTGACAAATAATTTATATCCCTAGAAAAACAAGGTAAAAATAAGAAAAAGGACTTACGGTTTATGAATCAAATCCAAAAATTAGTCCAGGAATTAAAAAATATAAGTCCTATCAATAAAAAGTTCTAAGTGACTCACAGTTCGAATCCCGATGAAATTTCAAGATGGAAGGCTATGACGTCTTCGATAACCTTCAAAGTGTTGCCGTGTCAACAGTTCTTGTTGAATCACAAAGAATAATATTCCAGTTTTTGAATTCCGAATAATTTCAATAAATGTCTTTGTCCAAGAATTCTGATGAGGAGCACTTATATGTATGTTTTCCAGAGAAATGAATTTACTAATTCCGAAAAATAAAAAAATTCAACTCGAACTGATTACAACAAAACACCTTTGAGCTTCAAAGTTTGAAAGCACAACTAGCTATTTCTTCTCAAGAAATCGACTATACAGTAAATTCAAACGCAAAACAGATTCCCAGATGGGGTCACGGGACCACCTTCTAGAAGATCATGGAAACTTTTTCACATGTCTAAAGTCACGTACTACAGTATAACCTTAGCTAAAAACCAATGATTTTTACTCTAGAAATGAATAATAAAAAGTTGTTTACTCCAAAGCTGACACTGGTTCTGAATCTAGGTCAGCAAAAGATACAATGTTTCAAACTGCTGGCTGTTTATCAGGCCAAACAGAACTGAATTGAATTTCTAAAAAAAAATCAAATCCAGTAGACAAAATTATCATTACAATAACAAGTAATGGAATAAAATAAAAATAAAAAAAAATTTAAAACTAACAAACAAGTAATTAAATTACATATACATAACACATGATACGCGACTTTGATTTCTTAAGGTCGAAAATTTGTGACATTTCTGTGCCAAATCTGTTTGCTCTATCTTGTGAAATATGTTGTCAAATTTATAATACTTATCCCGCCATAAATTCTGAGGTTTGCAAATCCGTTCTTTACTAAACATCAGTGCGGATACGGGAGGTCTCGGGTTCGAACCCCGGTCGAGTCATACCAAAGACTTATATAAATGGTACTAGCAGCTGCCTCGCTTAGCGCTCAGCATTAAGAGGATAGTGCTAGCACTGGTCGACCTGATGTTAGGATAATGTGACTTGGTGGCACATGATGGTACATGTCTGCAGCATGATGCCCCAGTGCTAGACATCACTATAAACTGTCGCACTGCAGACTTCGTAGCGATATAACTGAAAAAGTCCAAACCACACACACACACACACACACAC
The DNA here is from genome assembly GCA_016617855.1 of Megalonaias nervosa. Lineage (NCBI taxonomy): Eukaryota > Metazoa > Mollusca > Bivalvia > Unionida > Unionidae > Megalonaias > Megalonaias nervosa. The sequence goes on along the minus strand of JAECUM010095906.1, from coordinate 8,459 downwards.
ACACACACACACACACACACACACACAGACATACACACACAAAACAGCAGTGCTTGGGCAGAATTTATTGGAATGCGTACAAATTCGAACAAATGGTACATGTTGTAAAAATGTTTTATAAGACTTTGAAAATAAATCTCTCTCTCTCTCTCTCTCTCTCTCTCTCTCTCTCTCTCTCTCTCTCTCTCTCTCTCTCTCTCTCTCTCACGATGGAGGTAAATCAGAGTTTCATCTTGCGTTGGTGAGTGAAGACCATGTGGGAATTAATGTTTAGAGACAAATGTCGGTACTTCAATAAACATCTGATTTAAATGGTTAAAGTAGGTTACGATTTTAAAGTATGTTAGAGGACTCTAGCTGTCAACAAACTAAGGGTGAGAGTACTAGATTATTGAATCCTTTTGAGCAGAGTGATTGTTACGGAAGAACATTGATAGAAGTTTATATTCTGAAGCAAATAAGTATCAACAAGCTCTCTAATGTTAAATAGAACACAAATTTGTGATTTCATACATACACACTCTAGATCTTTAAAACTAATCAAAATAGTGTGTGTGTGTGTGCGTGTGTGTGTGTGTGTGTGTGTGTGTGTGGTGAATCATTAGTGATAGTAACATCCAAGAATTATTTTCATATCTCTACTGTTTGTTGATAGACTCTGTCTCTTCTGCTAGCAGGTACTTGGGTTTCACAATGTATTTATTTTCCAAGCCGATTTCCTCCACCCTCATTTCCTCCTTGACCCCCGAAAATACACCCTACAGTAGACTTAATTCTACTCTACTATTCTACTCTACTGACACCCTACAGTAGACCTAATTCTACTCTACTGACACCCTATAGTAGACTTAATTCTACTCTACCCCGAAAATACACCCTACAGTAGACTTAATTCTACTCTACTGACACCCTACAGTAGACTTAATTCTACTCTACTGACACCCTACAGTAGACTTAATTCTGCTCTACTGACACCCTACAGTAGACTTAATTCTACTCTACTGACACCCTACAGTAGACTTAATTCTACTCTACTGACACCCTACAGTAGACTTAATTCTACTCTCCTGACACCCTACAGTAGACTTAATTCTACTCTACCCCGAAAATACACCCTACAGTAGACTTAATTCTACTCTACTGTCACTTTTCCAACAGTAAGTACTCCTTTAAAGTCTACTTTCCTCTGCGGAAATTTTATCCAAGAGCAGAGGTAGAATTTTTCCTCGCGGGAAAGTTTACCCTAGTGTCCCATCTCCTCCCCGCCCCACCACAAAAACCATTAAGGCCCCAACCTTTCCGTTAATTGATGAACTATTTGCCATAACAAATGGTGACAAATGACCATGCATATACATGTTGTGGAGTGCTAACGTCTGCAACGTAAACTTTAGTACTAGGTCAAGTCTTCCAGAAGTTGTACAGCCCATATGGTGCTACCTTGAGAAAAGCATATTTCAATAAACTGTTAATTATTTATGATTTTATTCATTAGAGTCAATGCTTTATGTGCTTTCTTCAAGTCTCTAAACATTACATGACAAATTTGATCCACATCACTTGTAATGAACTATACCGGTTTAGGGTGTAAGGAGGGCCTGGACAAGTTTCAAAAAGCCTCTCCCCTCCCCATATCTTACCAACCATTTGTTGCATTGGCCCCTGTCTAGCGTGCATGCTGACTCAACTGCTCCATTTGCTTCGCCTTGCCAGTGAGAAACCCATAAGTCTCCCAATACGTTCAAGCTTAGAAGTCTTGGGATGGTCATTGGTTTGTATAGGATTGTAGAAATGTATGCAGTACGAACGGGAGTAAAGCAATATATGGCCTGTACAGTATATATCTTACAAGAAAAAAAAAGAACCTCAGTGGTAGACGGGAAGGGGTCGTAGAGCGACGTTTCCCCGGAAGAAACATATTCTTTTCTTCAAGGGGTAGACGGGAAGAAAGGTAGGAGAATGATTCTAGAGCCACGTGTTTATTTACAAAATGCAAAGTATGTGATTAATACATGCATTTTATATTTAAATAACTCTGTTGTTGAATACTGGTATAGTACTCACATCCTTGCGATGATGAAGCAAAGCCTTTTGATTATTACATACGGGTTTCAACAGTTTTGACGCCCGTATCACGTAAATGAAAACATTGGCATACTCAGGGATTATCCTTCATGTTGAATTACAAGAATCTATTTTCCTCGTCATAGAATTTCTCAAAATTAATATTGGGAAATCTTGGGAATACATTTCAACTTGTTATTGGTTATAAATATTTAGTTTTAAAACAAAAGTAGTAAGCTAAATGGATTTTCTTCGCTATCGACGACAAAGGTTGAAATGTATAGAAACAGAGTCAATCTCTTACTCCAATGAGTCAGATAGCGGTGTTTAATTGGCTGAATGCCAGAGATGACGTCAGATGACGTCAGTTAGAAATTAATAATATACAATTTATTGATCAAAAGCTTTAATTTATCAGCAAATATAAACTGTGTCTTTGTTTTCTTTATATTATATTTCGTCATATTTTTTGTAATATCATTTATTTACAAGTTACAAATATCTATGCATTTATTTAAAATATCTATGTATTTATTTAAAGTGAGTAATTAGGATTGAAACGACACTTAGGATGAGTCGGTTACAAAACACTACAGGGAAAAGAAGTTCTTTTGTTTTCGTCATGGTGGACCTGTGTCATAATTTGTATGGGGACTATTTTGTGTCATCTCTTAAAATCGGTTATCACTGTAACAAAACAACCAAAAAAGGATGGAATGACAAGACAATAACAGGACCAAACCGCGCAACAACAATCCAACAATAGATAAGAACAAGACAAGAACAAGACAAACATACAACGAATAAACGACCAGTTTAACTCAATAAAACGACAATATAACGGAATCATTCTGTTCTTTCCTTTTGGATTTTTGTGGCATTTTAACACGTCATATTTTGTCAAGTTGTCATTATGTCGTGTTGTCGAATTAGGTTTTTTTCTGGGACTTAAAACCTAGTTACAGAAATATCAAGTTTTCGAGCCAACTGAGTTCGAGTCATTGCGATTTTATTGTAACTGCAGCTTTGATTAGCGAATTAAACCACCTAACATTTCTTGCTAAAGCAGACTGGTTTAATCATCAAATTGCTATTCTTTATTGTAATAATATATATAGAAACGTTCTTTTCTCCACCAAACCATCACCTAGTGCGTTTTTACCTGCATGTTTCCTGTCTATTATTAGTTCCATCAATAAATAATTTCGCATTTAATTACATATCTGATGATCTGTAAGCGCAAAATATCGTTGAATTCAGCGTGCAGATTGCAATAGAAAATATACTTTATCTCTTGCAATCGTTCATAAGATATCCTTAACCAGTAGCTGGTTTAGCAAAACTTGGCCAAGCAATTTTCATATGTTAAGCTAGCAATTATGGGGTTGCTAGCTTCACTCACTATGTAGAATGTCAAATGTATGTATATAATGGATTGGGTATGAACGATCGATATTCACCTCGGTCGTCATTGGAATTATGAATATTTTAAAATCTATAACAACTAAGGACACACTAGATGACGGTTCTGCTTGGTTACCTGGCGGTTATAACAGGATCTGCAACATAATGACACATTATAGGACCTTGGCACTTGCGGCAGTCAGACAGTTCTCATGTGAGGTTAGTTATAAATAGTTGTTTTTTTTCTTCTCTTATAGATAGTTTTCCTGTACGGTCCCTATTGACTTTGTTTTCTTACGGATAGTTTTCCTGTACGGTCCCTATTGATTTTGTTTTCTTATAGATAGTTTTCCTGTACGGTCCCTATTGACTTTGTTTTCTTATGGATAATTTTCCTGTACAGGTCCTATTGACTTTGTTTTCTTATGGATAATTGTCCTGTACAGTTCCTATTGACTTTGTTTTCTTATGGACAGTTTTCCTGTACAGTCCCTACTGACTTTGTTTTCTTATGGATAGTTTTCCTGTACAGTCCCTATTGATTTTGTTTTCTTATGGATAGTTTTCCTGTACAGTTCCTATTGACTTTGTTTTCTTTAATTTTCTAATCACAGTCTCCACGACACATCTGACATTAAAGTATAAACGATGGTAATGAAGTCATTCTCAAGCAAACATTTTATTTTAATTATGTCTCCATTTGTATGGCATTGATTAGGTTGGACTATCTAATGGTTTGTCAGTTATCGTCCTTCTTGTTATTTTCGCATTCTTTCTAAATGGAAATTGCACACAAATAAAGGAGAAAATTTAGACTGCAAATAACCAGAAACGAGGAAAAATTTACTCGAGCGGGAAAGTGAAAGTTAAAAAAAAAATCAAACAAAAATTAGTCACAAAAGAATTTAGTTGTTCCAGGTGCTCTTTCAGTTGACTATTTTTCAAGTAGTTTCAAAATTCCACGGATATTAGGTTGCATCCAGCAAATATTAAAACTGCATATTTGTTATCGAATATTACAGTACCCTTTCCATATCGGGGTATAAAGTTCTACAAAATCTTACAGATCAATCAAATTTTCAAATAACTTAAAGACTTTTGTCTTATAAACTTTTGTAGCAGATATTATTGGACGTATATGTGAGAAATAATGTTCCCCAGTGTTCAAAGACAAATAAATTGCTTAATCTAGTAGGATGGTGTATCAGTAACTTCGAGTAAACAAACAAACCAAGAAATACAACAGGAACAAATTGTTTTTGTATTTCTCTTGGCAAGGATCGCAATAATATTACATTATTACAAAAGCCATATAGAGTTTACTCGTGTGTGTAATATATATTGTGGTGAGGAGAGATAAAATTGCATTGGTAAAAGAGATGACGTTAAGTACTGTTAACTAAGGCAGCTCGTGAGCTCTAGTTTGCGACAAGAATATTTTTTTTCAGTCTAAAATGTTAATGTTATGTTATTGTCCAGACACATTTACTTCTTTACTTAATGTAATTTTATATGAAAGTGTAGGGAAGTAGATAAATTCGCATTTCTAGATAACAACTAATGCTAGCATACGCATATACAAAGTTTGCGAGAAAATATAATTTTTACACATTTAATGGGATTCGGATACGGAAATGCTCTACCCCTACTTCTCTACAGTTACCAAAGCCTGCAACTGATCCATGCTTTACAATAAATCCAATCAGATACCAGCATTGATGAGCTTTTATGCAATTATAAAATTATAAAATCATGTCTACGCATATTTATTACGGCTTAATTTTTTTATATCATTCTTCAGACTTAATGATCGTACACAAACAAATATAAAGATGAACCTACGACATAAAATGTGCTTTCAAGGCTTAGGTGTGTACACAGATGTGCAAATATTACCTGGCAGATTTATAGTGCTGCATGCTCCTCATCAAGCCACTTTATGTATGCATGTATGAATTTGGTCTGATACAGCTGCCAATGCAGACCAAGGGAGAAACATGAGGTTTTCCCAAATTTGTTCTAACAAATGCTAATTAATTTTGTCCAACGTTTGTTTTCATTCATTAATCTTATTTGGACCTTTCTGGCAAAAGTTCTTTTTGTCTTATGAGCTAGATCAGATAAAATAATACACTTTTTGGTTATTTTTTTCATTCGTCTTATTAAGAAAGAAATGGAAGTACATAAAGATAGTTTAGCATTATATAGTATGTATCACTGATATACCGCGAGGTGTATACATTTCTCTTTTAAAGGAACGAGTGTGGTATGGTGTGGTGGGATTGGGAAGACTTACCGTAAAGGCACTTATTCATAGCCCATCACTATGTCGATTGTTTGATTAAGTCGACTGCCTTACCTCTCTCTCTCTCTCTCTCTCTCTCTCTCTCTCTCTCTCTCTCTCTCTCTCTCTCTCTCTCTCTCTCTCTCTCTCTCTCTCTCTCTCTCTGGACATTCCCAGAAAGATTCCAGCGAAAATCCGTTATGACACAAGCCTGGCGGATTTTTGTCAGTTTCATGCGACGATATCTCTGGACCGATGAATGATGGAAAAAATAACGAAACAAAGGAATGGGGAAAGCGAGAAATTGAGGATAGAAACACTAGTATTGTTGGCAGGAATGTTAATTAAATCAGAATAATGACTTAGATGAACTGTAAATGCATTTAAATGTTTCAATTGCCTCTTACCGGTTCCTCGTTTCACTTAGTTTCTATTTCCAACTCGTTTAAATATGCTAGCCGGCATTGGAAAGACAACGCGTTCAATGTTCAAGTAGTTAACTATGTTGTGTTTGTCGTTCTCTACAGTCTTCATTTAAACCATTTTTCTTGTTTAAATCAAAAGTGTCTTATGTTTATTTAATCAGTATAAATGAAAATTGAAGTTCAAAAACTAAAAAAGTAACTTTACAATTTTCAAAGGAGATTGCGATTATTCGCAAAAGTTAAGAACTACATTTTGTTACGGATACACTGGACATGGCTGTGCTGACTTCATTCATTCCGTCAATGCAGGAAGGCATATGTGTTTTTGTATGTGATGTTTATAAATGTATGTATAGTATGTACTCTGTATCTTTGATATACCACTCGTTGTATAAATTTGTCATTAACAGAAAACACGGCAAGCCTCGATTCCTTTTAATTAAAAATGTATATATACGTGGTATGCCGATGATACAGCGTACATACACCCACCTTCATATATTCTAGTTTAATTTTATAACTTCCAGTTTATGCATCAGCATGCAGATATTTCTTTTTAAATTGTTGAAATTTAACTTGCAATAGCACTTGCGATCAGTAGAAAATTAACAGTAGAAAATTATCACTTTCTTTGTTTTGATTAATTTGTTTTATTTTGAATGAGAATGATCTAGAAGTGGTATAATGTAGGTTTCTTTCATTGTCGTGTGCAATTTAAGCTCTTGAAGATTCGTTCAAAAATATCTCGCTAACCACAGCACCCGGTACCAAATATTCATTCATTTCATTACAATCATTTCAAACCTTCCACAGAAGAAGGCTCACTTCAATTTTATTTACAAATTTTATTCTTTTTATTTCTAGATCAAGGACGACGTGGAAATTGGTAAATATTGAAAGAGCATCTTAAGGAATACTTTGCTTGATCAATAACATAAATACAAGATTCCAAAGGATTTAAGCATGGGTTCTAAAGAAGAAGGTTCAAAAAGCCGGAGTGGAGAGTGCTGCAAGACGGTTATGAAAGCCTTGTTTTCTCACATCGGCTTGTGCTCCATGGTAATTTTGTACACCGTTGCCGGCGGCTTCATTTTCGAGCATCTAGAGAAAGCCAATGAAGAGACCATCTGTTTTGAAGGCAGGAAAGAATATAACGATATGCAGAACACGACGCTTGCCTCCATCAAGAAAGTCATTCTGGCCAGTAACTTGGACACGGACGCCATGATGATTCAACTGACTAGCGTATTGCAGACTTTCAGGTATATTTTGAAGACACTTTATCAGCTGATTAGCTACCATTGATTTCAGATTTGCAATTAAGATAATATTTACTTTGAAGTTCAGTTATTCCAGAGACCTGCTTTTCAGTCAGAATCGTTGCTAGTATAAATAAATACTTATATAATTATATAATTATGGGTATGGTTTAGCCCCTACTTTGGATGTTATTGCTGATAGGTGATATTGGTATCCCACCTGAAAAACAGTTTCACTTAAAGTGAAAGTCATTTCATATAAATATAAGTCTTTTTTATACTCAGGTATTGATAATGTTAAGTTTGTGATCCAGTTAGTGATTGTGTTGAAAGTGCAAGTGTCGTTAGAATTTGTTTCGGGGATTATTTTTGTGTCTTTTTGTATATTTCTTTTAAGAAAACGTTTTTTTGGTTGATTCCTAAACAATTTAATTCATACTGGATTTGATCACGAAGAAAAATGACAATTTTTGGAACACAAGGGACATACTCTGGATTTGTACCATTCATGTAAAGAACTTCCGTCGTTCTCTCATAAACGTTTGCACATATCATAAAGAGCAGACCACTCTAATAATTGTAGTGATACCTTTCAGAAATAATACACTGGCCATCGGCTATGACGGAACTGACTGTGATATGTACGGAGAACCAGACGGACCAAAATACGAATGGTCATGGCCAGGAGCACTAATGTTCGCTGTCACCGTCATAACCACCATTGGTAAGCGGCATGGGCTTTCATATAGATTGTATCGGAAGGAACAATAACTTAAAGATAGCTTGGGTGGGAGAGAAGTGACATTTTTCAATAGGAATTGTGGAGGGGGAGGAACATTCTGAAGAAAATCTGTCTGCATGCGATTTGTTAATTTTTTAGGATCAGTAGTCAACTTTCCTTTCCTTTTCAACATTTTCGTCAGTGTCCTTGATATTCATCATCCTAAACATGACTATCGCAATATATAGTTGTCGTCGTCATCCTTTTCATCCACATCCTCCTCATTATCATTTGTCATCATT